>CAJVPJ010000944.1:0-14282 GCA_910592205.1 Paraglomus occultum | reverse complement strand
TTTTTGGTTCTGCGAAATTGTACCGGTATAAGGTGAAACCGGTATAGGCAATGCCGGTATAGACAGAGTTGACTGTAGTTAGCTGTATGGAATGTATTACATTCGTGCCAAAGAAAGACACGTTATGATAACCCCATTAACAGATGTATCAAAAATCGTAATTGTGTGATACATGATGTAATATGAAGACATAACCGGACGTGTTTGTGTAATAAAGCCGATTATTTTTATAGCGTAGCGACCGTATTTACGATTTGCTTCACGGAATTTTTAATTAAATACACTGTTATACTTGTCGTAACGCTTATCTGCAATTAGGCAATAAAAACAATATGCGTGGATTGATGAAACATTTCGATGTCTAAAATCGATGCTCAATGTACTGTAGAACGTTATTGCGAGAGATTAATAAGCAATAAAAAAATTGTATTTGGGTCATTATTATTCTCTGAATTGACACTTGCATGTAAGCTTTTCACCAACTAATAAGCAGGTAGCCGAGTATTTTTTTTATCGGTATTTTGGGGTTTGACAAGACACACGCAGACTAGATTGGAAAAAGAGCTAGCCAATTGCATACATTCGTAGTGACCCAAACATTTTTTGAATAAACTTGTAATTTGCTTCTTTTTTTTCTTCCCACTAAATAAATTAAATATGTCAATGTGGTGGAATTCGAAATAAACTGTATGTTCGCTGTCAGCGTCAATGAACCTTGGATCATAAATTCCATAGCGAAGGAATTATTTTGAACTGAGTGAATTATTAGTTCCATTTCGACCATTGTCGATTTCTCTATCCGCTTACACGTTGAGTGTCGCCAATCCTTTCATTGCTGCTGATATACCAACAATTAGCAATAATTGGGCAAATGAACGGATAGCAGATGTATGCCATGTATTAGATGGTCAGTTTTACACACATTGTCATTTAGTATTAGCAGTATATCGATGGCACTGTAATACTAAAAAACATGTATTGTATGTGAGGGGCACATATACAACTATTTATCAAGATATAATATCTTAATTATCCAAATAAACAAAAATAGAAGACACTTGACATTATGCATAATTGGCATCATTTGTGAATATGTGGGTGGTTCAAAAACGGCTTGCCACATATATAAATGCCTATCGTTTTGGAGCTAATAACTTATGACGGCATATTATTGATCGAATAAGCTCTAACCAAGTCCTTACCATTGACAATTTAAATTACACGTAATCAACATATAATTACAAGACGCGACGATGTTATGCAAAATTATGTGGCTAGCGTTAAACATTTTATGATGGAAGAGACTGCTTGGAGCTGCCCAATCCAGAAAGCCTTTGTATGTATGAACACATCTACAATAGCTTAATGAATACCCTTATAAAGCGGGTTAGCTTTATGTAATTAGATATTTATAAGGAATTCGCAACGTGATGCTACACTGCGACAACACTGCGTCCTTTATCGCACATATAAACGTTATGGAATTTTGTCGAGCAAGAACAACTCAAAATTATTATCACGAAGTCTAGAATTTGTTCCATGTAACTTTTTCCTTAGCTTTTAAAATTTGCTCGTATAATCAAGACAATGGTAACTAAAGTTTCGAAATTGCAAACTTTTGTTATTGTATCATTGTAACGCTTTCTTTTTTTAGTAATGCTTACACTTAAATTTATTGTTACAACTGTCGAGGCAATAGTCACGGGAGAGCGGATAACTACTGTCTCGGTTTAGGATCTAGCTGCGCCGTCGTAGGAGTGTGGCTCACCTCAGCGATAGCTAAACAGTTAGTGACCTTTTAATTTAGGCTTTCGGTGCTGACGTATTCGTATACGGATTGCACACACTAATCCTAGATAATTAATTATTCTCGAGAAACAAAACCGGCGGATTAATTCAGTAGTCTGTAGGTCGGAGTCTTAATAAGAATATAACGCGCGTTGAGAAATAATAATTAATTATCCTAATGCCACTCGATCGATTACGGGACAAGTATTATAACCGATCTTGCCGTTATACGGATCAATGCTTTAAAAATATAACGGAATATTCAGGGAAAAAATTATCGGTTCAGAGTAAATGGATACTCGTTTATTAATAAGAAATAAAGGAAATCGAACGTCTTCGATATAAAGGAATAAATGTTAGATCTCGAACATCGCGAACACTGAACACACCGATGCTAAACGACTTCTAAGCTGCGTTATATACTTTATCGTCTACTAATTGATATATTTTTAGCATCGTTCTAATTTCTAATTGCTAATCTACCATCACTATTGTTACTAGCCGTTGCTGCGCAAATAGCAGTTTCTGCTCGTACGACAATTCTGCCGGTACTATTTACTGCATTAGCCGTATCACCGTTCGGCACTTGTCTTACATTCTAATCATCTGTGTACTGACACCTATCGTTTCGCAGCAAATTCAGAGAGGAATACGTCATCTTCGGCTCTTGATCCTCACACTGCTAGTCTAACAAGGATGCACTTGGACCCAATACTTTCTTCATTGGGGCAGACTGCAACAAAACCAGACCAGACTATCGCGAGGAACTTTTATTCACAACGAGGTGCTCGCTAAAGCCCAATTTAAGCTGTTTTTATCTTTTACATAGTAAATTAAGAGAATAAAAGCCCAGAAAAGGCGGATTGCTTCTTATTATGAAGGGGGGGTATATCTATCTATTGCGAGTTTAATAAGTGAGTATATTTTTTGTATGGAGATCCAGGGGGTGCCTGGATCTGTGTGTAGGTCTAGAGAGCGTAGTGTTAGTAGGCGGTTAAGGAAGGTTTGGGTGATGTCTGAGTGAGAGGGGGTGGGGTTATGTCCGAAAGCCCTCGTGGTAAAGGCATTCCAGAGAGTGGATATTGTTGCTGATTGTATGGACCGGAGGAGACGGAGCTGTTGTTCAGAGAAGTTCGGATGTGGGATGTGTGGTGGGGGTTGACGTTTAGCTCCACATGCAAAGATCAGGTGGGCAGTGTCCCACATTGACTGTGCTATGTGGCATTGGTGGAGGAGGTGTAATGTGCTGTGTTCTTCATTAGGCAGTTGGTTTTGTCTGGTGCTATGGTTGCTACAGGGCGTCCCAAAGGGAGTCTCTCCCATGTGGCCATCCATAGAATGTCGCTGGCAGGGTGGTGGCGGTGTTTGTGGAAAATTTCATCCCAATTGAGTTGGCCAACACTGGGGATGGTAAGAGTGTTGGTTTCTGTGGGGCTTGGTGGAAGTAGGATGTTACACAGTGTAGGGAGTGTTGGGAAGGCAGCTATTGTGCCTGGTTGGTTATTTTTGATCTTCCTGCATGCTGCCAGGCAGCTGCGCAGGGGTTTGAAGGGTTTGCAGATACTGCGTTTTTGTGTGATTGATTGGATTATGTCTCTGTGGGAGGTTTCAGAAGAGAGAATGTAGTTGAAGACATGGATCCAGAAGGGTGGATGTGGGTTAAAGGCCAGGGAGATTGTTTTGGCCAGTCGGATTTCCATTTCCACTTTGATATTGGGGAGGTTGATTCCTCCTCTGGATCGTTCCAGGGAGGCAATCTCGAGTTTGGGATGGTATTGTCTGCCTTTCCAGATAAACTGGTTAGTGAGTGTTTGGAGTTGGGTAATGATGTTGTGGGGGGCTGGTGAGATTGAAGCATGGTACCAAAAGAGTGATAGGATAAAGGTTTTGAGTACCAGTATCCTACCTCTTAGTGATAGGTTGCGGGAGGTGAGTGATGTGGCTTTTTGAAGGAGAGAGTTCCAGAGGGTTGTTGAATTTTCTGGGGTGATGGGTAGGATTACACCCAGTGTTTTGAGTGGAAGGGGGGTTGAGGATGGGAACACAGGTGGATATATTGAGGAGGGGGAGAGAGGGTAAAAAGCTGTCTTGTTCCAGTTGATTGTTCCATTGGCAGCAATGAAATGCCTGTCAATCCATAGGTGGAGGATGGACAGTCTTGAAGGCCAGTCCCTCCAACGTATGTATCATCAGCATATGCTCAGACAGTGAAGTTGTGTTGGTTGATGGTGATGCCTCTCATGTTTGTGCGTAGTGCGTTAAAGAGTGGTTCAATGGAGATGTTGAAAAGGAGGGGGGCAAGAGGGTCTCCTTGGGGGACTCCTTGTTTAATGGGGAAGGGGGAGCTCAGTTTGCCATTAATAAAGATTGAAGTTTGTCTATGGTGGTAGACAGTTTGGATGAGCTTAATTGTTGATTGTTGAAGTTGAAAGCGGTGTAGTAGTAGGACATGGTCTATCCAGGCATGTGACACTCTGTCATAGGCCTTGGACCAGTCCAGTGACAGGAGAAAGGATAGGGGAGGGGGATTGGGGTTTTGAAGGAGAGCGTTGATGTCCAGGATTGTGTCAGTTATATGGCGTTGGGCCATAAAGCCTGTTTGATCTGGATGTATGAAAGGGTTGGAGAGGTTGATGTCTTGTAGTCTTTTAGCAAGGATGGTGGAGAGAAGTTTGAGGTCTGTATTAGAGAGGGTAATAGGTCGGAGGTTGGTAATGAGGGTTTGGTCTTGATTCTTTTTTGGTATAAGAATCGTGTGCGTTTCATTCCAAGTAGGTGGAGGTATTTGGCCCTCTGCTGAGGTTGTAGACCTTTGCCAGTATTGGGGCCAGGAGAAGTTTGAAATGTTTATAGAAGGCATATGTGAACCCATCTGGCCCTGGGGCTGATGAGGGTTGTTTGTCATTTATAGCTGTTATCACTTGTGATGTGTGGATTGGAAGTGCCAATGTGTCAGTGTCTGTTTTGGGTAATGAGGGGATGTAGTTGGAGAGTGGGGTGTTAAAGAGGGGTGTGAAGGATGACCATTGGTCATGGAAGTGTTTGGCAGCATATGTGAGGATTTCGTCTAGGTCCTCTGATGTGCGTGAAGCATTATCAGGGGGATTTGTGGATGTGGTTGTTGTTGAGCAGCGAGTGTATGAGTTAATAACAAAGTGATGGCGAAAAAATTGTACGGGCATGTGACATCGGGGTAGCGATCGGCTCAGAAAATCAGGTGAGCTACACCCCTGACAGCAACCGTTTGATCTATTACACATAAGGTATTTGTTTGGTGTTACAATTTCTTTATAAAGGTTTGTGTATATTATTATACAGTATTATTGACAGTATTACTTTAAAAGGACTTGTAAAAAAATTTCGACTAGGCGTATGACAAAAATCTCTTCCTATTGTACAAATTGTAAACTTTTTTTCATAAATACGATAAATTTATTAGTTAATAACAACTATAACAATAACTATAACAAAATAACAACAATAATAACAATAATAAATAAACATAATAATTTAATTGAGATAAAAAGCTAAATTTCTACGTCTAGGCTGCCAGGTTCTCTGTTGTGTCCTAGCGTTAAGTACTCTATCGCAAGCGTCTATTTCATGTCTAACAGGATTGAAAAGTGCTAGAAACCTTTGATAAAACATGTCATTTTGTACGTTTTCTTTTGCTAAGTCGAACCCATGAATGACCAATGATTGGAGTGTTTCTAGCGATGTTTGTCTTTCCCTAATAATGGACTGCCGATCGGTGGTGCTTATTTCTAATGTATTTGTTACCTCTAACGGCTCATTGATAGACTGATGTTCATTTTCCTGAACATTATTCCAAGGTATATTGTCTAATAGAATGCGTGCGTTAGACTCTTGGTGAAAATCGATAAACGGATAATCATGGCGCCGCATAATGTCCTTGAAAAGTGGCATAAATCCAGGAACGAGTCTGATTTTTGTTGCTACCAAATGTTTACAAATCAGGTAGGGATGTTTTAAATACGCTGGACATGAACAAATCCATGACACAGTATCAGTGTGATATTGATGTGCGTCGTCCATATCTTTTTCTTTTGCGTCATTCCATTCCCGTTTGAAGGCGTGCCACCACGAGGGAAATTCTCGATTGTTACAATATCTTCTCCACAGATCTATGTGGTCAGCAACCAATTGTTTGGTAATAATTTGCGTTAATTGGTCAAGTCGTGGTCGATTATATCTGTATTTGTAATTATATTTCAATACACGCCAGTGTGACTCAACTATCATTGTTGTGCGAGCAAGTGGAAGAGCTTGAGGATATGATGCACGTGCGAAATGATCCCAATGTTTTCTTTGATACCAATTACACCATAAATATCCCCACAAATGTATTAAGTCATTTGATTGGCAGAATTGGTATGCCTCCCGTACACTCTGATAATATATCTGCTCCTTTGTCAAAAAAGTATCTCTACTTATCGGTATCAATGGATGTGCAAGTGCATGCTTTTTAATTATTCGCAACACATCTTTTCTGTATTCATCTGGACAAATCGTGGCTGTATTATTACTAGTTGGTCGCCATTGTGGATCGATAAAATCAAACTGGCTGTTAGCCGCCTGTGCCATGTTTATAGTGTATTGGCTGTTTTTTTCTTTACTCTCCCGAATTTTTCTTTCTATTGCATGCACCACATGCCAGAGACAGATTTGTACAATTGTTCGTCCATCCCATGCTGCCTCTATTGCATTAATCTGACCAATATCCTTATCGACCAAGACAAATGTTGGGAGCACACCCTCACAGTGTAAAGCTGAAAAAAATTCACGGAGTACACCCTCACGATTTCGAATTCTGTTATCGCTATGATTATCTGACACGTTTTCTAAAGGAACAAATGTGTCCAGGTATAGATATGCCAATGGTACGCCATATCCGCCATTATTGACTATTACAGCGAACAGTTCAAAACGTTCTTGATTTGTCTTAAAAGTTGAGTCAACAACCAGTTCAATGATGCTACTCCTCTCAATAAATCGTAAAAATGGCGTAATAAACCCTAACGCTCTTACAAAATCATTTTCAAGGTAAAAAATTACTTTATAGCCTTCGTCCGCTTGTGTGTTATGATCGAGAAAATTTTTGGATGACTTGAGCTGATTTTTTGTATCAGTGACAAATTGATTTTTTGATAATTTTGCCACCCAATAATAGACTTGTTGATATGTATGCGTTTTCGGGTCAATTAATCCCTCATTAGATAATCTCTTGTAAAATTCGACTTTACGTATGCCGCCATAATTAATATTATTTTTTATCCAATTTATAGCATTGAGAGAGATATTAATGCCTCTATGCGTTGGCTTTGGGTGACTGCTTTGGTGGTTAAACAAGATTTTAGCCCTTTTACTGGAGAGATCGATTTTCATTGTTATGCTACCCTTACACGGATAATGTTGAATAGCTGGTCTAACCTCGCGTTCATACTTGCTTGATTCTTCACTGGACCTGGAAAACTGACGATCTTCTCTCTGTGTACAGCCAAAGTACACTGTAACCACTCCTGTAAATTCGCCGTCTTTTTTATTGACATGAGTTCTACGAATTTCCCAATAATATTCAGACCCGTTTTCTATGTGTACTTGTAGATGCTTTGCTGTCTCATGTGCCACTAAATTCAAGTCTTGATTGACACTTGTATCATTTACAATGGTCATTATATCATCAAGCTCTACCTCTAAACTGAACTTTATTGGTTGATCGTCATTATTGGTAAATTCGTCTTTTATCGCATTTTCAATGTCTTCGATGTTGTAAATAAGATCGTCATAATTGCTTTCATCATTTATTTCACTTCCGATTTCTGTGTCGCCTTGTCCAATTTCGCTGGAATCAAGTGTATCCGTATTTCGTTCAATAGAGCTTGATACTGATCAGCTTTTCTTTTTCTGTGAGCAAATATTGCACACAGAAAATGCTTTTGTATGCTGACCCCACGTTCTAACAAAATCGTCGATTCTTCTGGAGGTTTTACAACATTTACAATATTTCGTTTCATCCGATGTGATATCAGCGATAGCTAATAATGTAAATGATAATAAAATTGAGACATTTATCAAAACGGTAATGTTAACAATTATGGATCAACAACATAAATAATGCCAACCTTGATTATTACTTTGAGCAGACATAGTTAATGATGGGATGCAAAATTAGTTTCTGTAGTGGTAGGGATAATTTACGTAGTGATATTTGTAGAATTGTATCAGTGTGCTTTGCTGATTTTGGTCGGGTTTCCAAGATTTCATGCCATCGCCTTTATATAAACTTTGCCGTATTTACATTTATTGTAAAAAAATATAAAGGCACATCGTAAACGCTTCTTTGTTTGCACTTAATTTAAGTCATTACAAAGATAATTCGAATATTGAGACAATTAAAATTTAGCGCTTCCATTTTTTCATTGTAATTTTGATTCTTTTAATGCAACATTTAACATAGAAATTCTTTGTCTCTGCGGCAAATCTTTGATAGTATTTATAATGCTTACTATATATAGATGGTATCTATAACAATGGAATCTTTTCTTATGAGAAATTGTTACAACGACTATTATAAACAAAGTCCTATATTACGTAACACTTTCTCTACAAAGAATAAGAATAATTATTTATTTCATTCTCTCAGTTTTTTGTTATTTTACGACAGTATAGCACTTTTGATTGGTATATGAGACACAAAGGTACTAAGAATAACAATAAGAGTAAACAAAGTATATTAATACGTACTATTAAAGTAAGTATTAGTATATATTATTAATACTAATACCAAAAAAGAAATTGTAACACCAAACAAATACCTTATGTGTAATAAATCAAATGGTTGCTGTCAGGGGTGTAGCTCACCTGATTTTCCGAGCCGATCGCTACCCCGATGTCACATGCCCGTACAATTTTTTCGCCATCACTTTGTTATTAGTATGAGTAGAAGGGGGATGGGATGGGGAGGGAATGTGAGCAGTTGTGGTTGATGGAATTTGGAGGGAGTTAATGGTAGTTTTTTTACGGTAGTGATGGAATTGTTGTGGATTGTTCTCCCTCTTCTCGCCATTTGACCCTCGATTGGATTGCCATGGCTTCTGAGTGGGCCCTTTCTAGCTCTCTGAGTCAGTTGGTAATGGAAGTTATTGTGGCTAGGTTGGGGTTGTGGGCTCGTTGAAGTTTGTTGAGTCTGTTGGTTAGGTTGCATATGCCTTCTATTCTTTTAGCTTTTGTAGATTTTCCTGCATTCTGGCAGTATGTTCTGACAGAGTCTTTAATGTCATCCCAGTGATATGCCCGTTTGAGAGGGGGGTGGGTGGATATGATTTGTTTGATGGCGTTTGAGTGTTTTTTTGATTTAAGGAGTGCAGAGTTAAATCGCCATATTGGGGACTTGTTGGTGTTTCTTCTGGTGTTTGTGAGGATGAGGGCTCGATGGTCTGAGTCCAAGCCCATGTTGAGTGTTGTGATGTTGTAGGTGGGGTATAGTGAGGGGGAGGCGAAGATGTAGTCAATTTGTGATTTTGACCAATCGTTGCCCCTTTGGTGGTATGATGTGAATGCTGGCTTGGGGGTGAGTGCACCCATGTCAGTGAGTTCTGTTAAGTGTGGAAGAATGTATGGTCCGAGGGGGACTCATCTTCGATTTGTGGATGATTGGTGGTCCCCATCTACTAGTATGGAATTGAAATCGCCCCCTACTATGTTGATGGTTGGTGGAAGGGGGGGGGAAGGAAGACCAGAAGGTGTGTTGTTGGGTGTTGTCTGCTGGGGCATATACATTTCTGACGTTGACTTGGAGTGAGTGTGGGGATGATATGGTTACATCAATTATTCTGTGGTTGTCAGATTCGAGATGGAGGGTGGAATGAAAGTTTGGTGAGACCAGGGTTGCAACATATGGAGTTGCATGGATGTCCCCTTTCCAGACGGACATCCATGTTTGTGTTATGAATTTTAGGCGTTCTGGGGTGATGTTGTAGTCAAAGATCTCTTGGAGTAGGATGATATCTGGAGAAAAAGGAGTAAGTTTGTTTAGTGTACGTTTGAATTTGGTAAATTCAGTAAGACCCTGTGCGTTTAGTGTAATAATTTTCATGATGATAAATATAAGAGAGAGTATAAGTTAGTAGACTATATTGGGTACAGGGGGGTGTTACTGATCACTGTCAGTTTCGTTAGTTTTGTGGACTTTTGAACTTGTTTGTACGAAGTGTTTGAACGCTTGTTCATAGGTTAGGACCTGGCTGTCTGTTGATGGTGTTGGGGTGGGGAGTCTTCATGCGTTCTTTTGTTAGGGAGGGAGTCTATTCTCTGTTCGATGACTCCTTCCATTTGGTATGTCTTGTTGGTTATGTCTTCATCACTGAAGTATTCTTCTCTGTTCCCTGTTTCAGGGGTTATTGCTTGTGCAACAGGGGGTATGGTCTGTGTGTTATTGTTGGAGGGCCCCTGTTCAGCCTCCAGTTTCTGGTTGGTTTTCTTCTGGTTGGGCAGGCTTTGATTGGTAACTGCCATGGCATACGTTGTGACCTTGTCCTTTGGGGGGGTGGTTGTCTTTTTGGGGATTGGGTTACCCTGTTTGGGGGCTGCTGTGGTCTTTGTTCTTTTGGGGCAGTCCTTTCAGAGATGTCCCACTGATAAGCATTGTAGGCAGGTGGCAGGAGAGCCTGACCAAGAGAGGAGGACTTTCTGTCCCTCAACTTCGATAGTGGATGGAAGGTCCTTGGCCAGGTTGTGTCCTGGAAGAGCCTTGGCTAGCATTTCCCACCTGGTTGTCAGCAGTTTTTTGGACCCTTTAATGGTCCTTGGGGCCACTTCGACAAGTTGGCAGTGTTTGGACATTATCTGTCTGATTGCTTCTTCAAGCCGGTTTCTGTTCTTGATAGGTACATTTTCCATTCGAATAAGGGCGATGGGGGGTAGTCTCCCTTTTGGTGGGAGGATGGGGAGGGTGTGTTCTCCAACTTGGAGGACACCCTGTTCGATAAAAGTGTTTGCTTCATTGTCTTCTTCGAAGAAAACTTGGATGAACTTAACATCTGCCCTGAACTTGACCCCAATGGCTTCCTCAGGGAGGGCAGCCTCCAGGTGTCTCCCATCCAGTTCTTTGGGCATTTTTGAAAGGTCAAGGAAAGCTGAGGATGGGTCCCCTGCTGGGGGAATTCTAGTGGAGGAGGGGCGGGTATGGACAAGGTTGGTTTGGGTATTTCCCCAACTAAAAGACTCAAAAACTCCCTGGAATTTGAGAGCTTCAGGGATACCAGAGTCAGTATCCATGTTGGAGGTAGAGCTGTTGCTCGTGGACATTGTTAAGTTTAGTATTGATAGTAGGAGTATGTTGTATTCTTTCGTTCTGTGAGGCGCAGTATTGTTAGTGTACAGAGGAAAGAGGGATGTAACTCATCTAATGAGTCAGTGATGGCGAAAAAAAAGGGCAGTCACATGATTAAGACTGCAGTATGATTGGGTCGTGTGCCAATGGATTTATGCCACTGATTACACTTTATTATTATTGATCGTTCGCGTTGTTATTATTATTAGCTTTATAAACATTTCTATTACTATCTATCTAATTTAAGTAAAAAGCAAGTCTTGAATTGTGTGGTGGGTTCCACGTTCGCTGTTGCGTTCTAGCTCTTAAAGCCTTTGCACACGCTTGTGTTTCGTACATTAAGACTTGTCTCAGTCGCTTATATGTATGATAAAACTGATCGTTTTGGATATTATCTGACAATTTTCAATAACGACTCAATTTTCTTTTTGTCCCAGTAAGTTCAATTCTTCTAGATTCAATTAATAGATAATGATCATGAAGACTTGTTTCAATATTATGGTCCATGTTCATTGAAATCTCTGACTTATCTATGGGATTGTTTACCAGATCAATGCTTGCACGAGCTTCACCAACCAAGATAAGTGGACAATCTCGTGTTGTTGTCGCATATTGAGGAAAGAATGATGGATTTCTGTCTCTGCATGCTTTTATGATATGTTTACACAAGAAGGTGTTACTAATAAATGCAGGGCATGAGCAAATCCAATTACTGATATCTGTTAAATAGTTGTCTTCTGAGCCAATATCCTTATTTATGCTATTTTTTATTCATTTTTAAATGCTCCCCCACCAGGAAGAGAAAGCTCGATGATTGTTCAATCACTAATCCAGTTACTTATTTGATCAGGAATCAATTCTCTTGTTAGGATCTGTGTTAGGCAGACGATTACAGTTATACTTGTAATTATATTTTAGAACATGCCAGTGTGATTCTACAAGCATTGTTGTTCTTGCTAATGGTATTGCTCTTGGATAAGAAGCCCTGGCAAAGAGATTCCAATCTGACTCATTATACCAATTAATCCCACAAGTGAACCAGATTGTTTCCTCTACAAAATCTATACATCTCTTCAACACTCTGGTAATAAATTTTCATTGAGGTAAGAAAGATTTCTCTGCTGATTGGTATAAGTGGATGAAGTCCTTTTACCATATTTAATACTTCTTTTCTTTTTTCTTGTGGGCACAGAATACCTCCAGGTATCCAGGATGCATCAATAAAATGAAATTGTTCATTGGCTTTTTTTGCTTTTCGTGCTGTATACTGACTCGACTTATACTTTTTATCTTGTAGTTTACGATCAATTGCACGTTTGACATGCCATAAGCAAAGTTGAATATTGGCTGTCCAAGACCAGGCCTCCTGTATAGCTGCTATTTGGCCAGCATCTTTATCCACAAGAACAAAAGTAGGTAAGATTTCACTACGTCTTAATGACAGAAAGAATTCTTTAAGAACTTTTACTCGTGAGTTAATTGTATTTCTAGGATCGTGCAGGAGATCGTCTGGAGCTGTGAACGTATCAACATATAGATATGCAATCGTATATTAAACAATTTTACATACTTGTAATTTCGATCCAGCATACACGTTTATTGAGCGTGTCGTCCCAATGTCGAATAAACAGTTGTAGACATTTGTAATTTCAATCGAGTGCCCACGTTTAATATGCGTACGATTGAGCGTTTGCTTAGCGAATGTTCTACACTTACAAACGTAATCGGGTGCAAGCGTTTGATAACTCGTAAATCAAATAATTTTTACGCACTTTGAAATCTCAATCCAGTATATACGTTTAACTAACGTATAAGAATATAAGCAATTACAAGTGTAGATAATTATCCTACGTTTGTTCTGCATTACTGTGAGCGTTAGTTAACGTATTACCACACGCTTTTGAATGAAAAGTTGATTAAATTGACCAAATAAGCGCTTAATTTAAAACGTTTGCAATTGCAAACAGCGCGTTTATTCAGCAATTAAAAGTCCTACAGTTTTCGTAATGCGAGGGTCCAAATCTAATTGATTCATGCGCAAGTTAAAGTATGAACAAGTCTTTTTTTATTTACAAGCAATTATTAACTTTCGTACCAGAATTTGTTTCAATAGGCCTTCATCAAGACTTGCGGCTAGAAGAATGTTTGCACTGATTTGGTCTGCTCGACGCCCACCTAATTTACCAATTGATTGAAAGAACAAAAGCAATGATTGAAGCCTGGGTTCGCAATCTGACTGAAGAAAGGATTGTGACTTCCGCTCTTAAGTTTTAAATCAACATCAAGGTCACGGCGCAATATTAGAAAATTTCACAGAATACTCAAATCGTTAATTCCTTCAGCGTCATCTCTTTAGGCGATTTACAAAATCACGTTTTCGAGGTTTATCAAGTCAGTCCGTGATGACTTAATGAACTCTTCAAGAAGTTAGAAATGTATTGTCCGAAAACATTATTAATTTGTATAATACTAATAAAGAAAGACAAAGTTGAAATACAGTATGTTGTCCGAAACGTTATTTCTACAAAGATTTCTAGAAATTTCCAGAATTTTTTTCACTATCATAAAAAGAAAGATCTGCATCATCCAAATCGGGGAATATCTCTGACTGGATTGGTTTTTCATCTTATGAGCGTTATACAAAGATCGCACAAGAGTTACACTTAATAAATACGGTCAACCCTCTTTATATAGTTTCTTTATGAGCACCTCTTTATTAGCACCCTGTTTGAGAACCAATTACTATCTATACATTGTTTCCTGACGGCGTGACTATAAAGAGGGTTGACTGTAGATATTGAATTATTTATTATTAATACTTTACTTAAGACAACATTAGATTCACAAAACGATAAACATAGGATATCAATTTGTTGATTTCCCATGGAAACACAAATATGGAACAACATATTAATATGTATTTGTGTGATTTCAAATTTAGAAATGTCTTTAGATAACGTTGAAAAGTTTATGCAACATTGTATTTTTAATTATTATATTCTGACGGTTTATTAACAGCAAGACTTTGTGCTGTCACCGCCACACACACACCCCGACTCCTACCTACAACGCATTTTCGCAAACGTTTCTATTATCGGAGTCTTCATCTCTACTTCGGCACCGCTGACACCGTTGCCTTTTC
>CAJVPJ010000943.1:0-14286 GCA_910592205.1 Paraglomus occultum | reverse complement strand
CCCCCTGATGAAGTACCCCGGGTACTATACAAAAACAGTAAAATACCCGGGGTACTTTAGTCAAAGAAATACGGTATGTAAATGTTCTGAGTGTTGAATATGTAAAAATTGTTCTTGAAGAAACTGGAGAAAAAGCCCCAGCTTACCTTGTTGGCCCAGACATGATTTCAGACAGTGATAACTGCATTTGAAAACATCTTAATCTGTATCAAAGAGATGAATCAGATTTTGCAAACGCTTTTAATGTTGGATTGAGGTATATATATACATTAACATGGGCCAAGAGGAATAGGGAAGAGCCTTTTGCTATTTTACCTTCATGCATATCTTAATATTAAACAGGGTTTCGTGTGGTCTATTTGAATAATTGTTCTGCTTGGAGACGGAGTTATTTACTGGCAGAGATCTCGTCAGCATTCTTTAATGACCAGAATATTATTGATCATCTTGTTTCAGTGACAACTTCTGTAAGAAGTCCATTTGTAGTGATCATTCACAAAATGGCAGGTAAAGCATTAGCAGTAAAACAATGAATCGGGATGGCACCCCCAAACATTTATGAATTCAGGATGTATGAAACTTCCAGAGAGCAGGCAGTCCCGAGGTCCCTAAGTAACTATTCTGATCCATGAGTAGCTTGCTTTAAACACAAGATGTCAAAAGTCGACTAACTATTTTGTTTACAAGGAGTCATATAGTAAATTAGTCTTTTATTTCAGGGTCTTGTGAGTATCCATAAAGTTGAACGATATGTAGGTTTACATGTACATATTATTTCCATTTCATCGAACTGCTTTATAAAAAGATTTAAAATTTTCCCTAAGAGTACAGGCAATTCAGCTTTTGTTTGTTTGTTTGCTTAGTAAACAAAAAAGGAAATCTATATTTATCTGTATATAATTTAAAAAAACTGGATGCTGCGAGGTGGACGGACATTGCATATTCGTGTTACAAAATTATCCAATAGATGACCATCACATGTTCATCATACAACCGCGACTTTAATTATTATGATTATGGATAACGTTAGCGAAATAAAAGTATATAAAATAACCACCACGCTGTCAACAAAGTGACAGGTTATACACTAGTTTCTTGCAAAAAAACAAGCTCTTTTCTTTTTTGGCTAATTCATCAAAGCAGCACAGCACATTTAAATGGTGGACCCTCGATATGTCACTTTTGATATAGTCACATTTGTAGGTATGGCCCATTGACATTTCTTTCTGAACTAGATAACGAAGCAAGACTCGCATTATCATGTGACCTAGCTTATACATTTATTTCTCCATAAAAGGACATGGTCGGGACAGTCAAATTGTGTTCTATCATAAACAAATATTTTATAATATTTATTGACCAATCAGAGTGACAATATAATGATTAATAAAAGTTACGTAACTATGAAAACAATGAGGTCCAGATTCTAATCGGTTGCTCTTACTCTGTTTACACCTTTTCTAGTTAGATTAATCCCAAACGATTATAATAAAATGTTGTTAGCCAATCAACATGCAATGCTCTTATATGGCGGTACATGTAATATAGGCGCTCTTCAGAATATGTTCTTGTTCCTTTATAGGTTGTTCTTTTATAAAAGAGCTTTTAAAAATTGAGAATGGGTAACACAAGTAGTTGATTTTAAGTATCGTCGGTTTTATTGACGTAACTATCTAAGTTTTAAAAATTCTATGTGCTTTGGCGTTGTGGGACATGTTTCGAATTGTGACACTACAATTATGTAAATTATTATACTGTTGTGTTTTTGAAAAGTCATATTGCTATATATTCACACATATGGCAGCAGTATACAGTCATTTTATATCAAATTAGGTTGACATAAATTCTCTTTCGAATATCAGTAAGAGTAACTCGCTTTACTGCAGGTTTTTACTAATACTAAAATCGATCATCGTTTTCTTAATTGTCATGTCGCAAACGAGAATTCATCTCTTAGTTTTTTATATAAATCTCAAAAAACATCATTATAAGGTTATATCGCAAGATTAGAGTGATTTCAAGTCGTATCAAGGTGACAGAAATTAGTTAAGCGAAATTGTTTACTCAAAAAGCTCCATGGTATACATCTTACTATGTTATATAATGGTACACATGAAGGTCCGCTTTAACGAAGATGGCCTTATAACGAAGCTTTTTTATAGAACTGATTCTTAACGAAGATTTATAATTAAAGAAATTTCAAACCCACTAATAAAAAAATCATTCAATTTAACACAGAGGTTCGGTTTATTAGAGATCTTACCAACACATCGCATGTAATAAAGTGTCTAATTCTTCGCCCATTCAGGTTCCACGTAAACAAATTGTTGGACATGTTTAAAGGCATTTTATTAATCAATAGAAGTAAATAAATAAATCCTGCTTTATAACGAATATGTCACGTGATCATGTATACCGAACCGTCCGCATTAACGAAGTTTTTTGGCGGAACGGAGCTCTTCGTTAAAGCGGACTAATAGTAAATAAAATATTTCCAAATTAGGCGCCTCTCTCACACAGATCTCTCGCAATTTTCCATTGATCAAATTTGTATGACAGCCAATAAAACTGCAAATGCGGCCTTGTACTGACGTATGCAGCTAATAATGACAGCATGAAGTGGTAATTCACCGAAGTTCTAGTATATTAGTATGCTTTTTATCTGTATACTTCCACTCATACAACCAAATATAGGTTTTCGAAGTGTCTTATGAATTGAGGCCAGAAGCCGTAAATTTACGTATTAGATTTACAAGTATAGCAATGAACCACTAAAACACAGATTGAAGATATCCTATTCAAACCGGGAGGTAGAGGTCTAAATTTAACAACGAAGTCTGTATGCTTCGGCTTAACTTTTCCTGTTCCGCTTTTAAAGTGTTATTTTTTTCTCGGTAGCCAAATGTGGGCAACTTCTTGAAAGACAATCGAATGAAGGAGTTGGCGTGAATATTGCCAAAGTTGTTTCTGCTGCCATACCATCATTTATTTTCACATACTAAACACAGCACCATGATGTATATATTGCGACCCGTTCTGGGATTTGACCCATTTGAGAACGGGTCAACCCGTTTCAAGATTGTCGGACGTTATCACATAAATTGTGCACTTTATTGGTGCAAGAGATTATTCCAATGTGATAATCTCGAAACGGGTCCATAACATGCACCTTTTCAGACTTTTTCGTGGCTTTCGTGACTTTTCTTGTTTCGTTTATAGAGGGTAGCAATCGCCATTTTGTTCTATCTAGTATTGACGTTCCCGATAAGCGATATCAATAACTTTTATAGTGCTATGTAAAAACTTCTTCCTAACAGTCGTGAAAAAAACAATTAATATTTGCAAGTTTGATTGGATATACCGGTAATTCGATTACTACAGTCGCACCTCCATAAAAGAACCCTCTATAAAAGAACGTCATATAAAAACCTCTTCACAAGAACATTGCATCAAAGACCCAATTATTATTAAACTTATAAAAAAAAACCTTTATAAAAGAACACCTCTTCATAAGAACATTTTTTTCAAAAATCACTATGGTCCCAACTTGGTTCTTAAATAGAGGTGCGACTGTATTACTATTACTATTACTATTACTATTACTATTACTATTGTCCATAGAACGTTCACCGAGATTAGATGTATCCAATCAGAGCGTATACCTGGAGACAAGCACAACTGACAGCAAAATGCCGCCATACTTGTGAGGGTTCCAACAGCGCACATCCACAACCGCGTCAAGTAGGGTTTGCCAAATGTGAGAATTTTTTCAGTCCATGCTATACTTATTATTATGTTTATCAGTTGTGGCGTCCAGCAGTTATACCCCTGAAATTTCTTGTGGCGTCATGTTTTCTTTGGCAGGTTTTGTTGCATATAATTATAACAGCAGTTATGAAGATCAGATTCCCATTCCTTCATTCATATAAAAAGACATGGCTCAAAATAGCAAGAAATACGTTGCTGATGGTATTTGCCTTAGTTTTTTATGAAATACTTCTTTCTACAGTATTGAATCTTACATAATCTTGCTATGTTGGTGCGATAGTTCTTATATTCGCCATATCGCAAGTAGCCTTATATTTTGGTGTAAAGTACATAATGAATTCGCTCGACCCTAACAAAGAAAAGAAGAAAGAAGTTAAAAAGAAAAGCAAAGAGGTTTTAGGACGACTTGGAGTAAGATCAACGACTTTTACTATAACATAAGAGCCTTCAGTCAAACTAAGACAAGTGTTCTTCTTTCTGTAGAAAGATGAATTGAAATTGAATGAATACGAAGAAGTAATTTTGTCTGAAGTAGTATTTTCCGAAGACATAACGGTCACATTCGACCGTGAGTTTTTTTTATCCAATAATGTTTTTGAACTAACAACGAAGTGTTTTTTGAAACTGACAATCTAAACTATTCTTTCTCTTTTTAATTTAGAGATAGGGGGTAATTATTGTGGATTTTCTGACGGGAATAGTCTAGAAGCATCTTGCTCAATCGATACGGTTTTTGTACTGGCTCGAGTAACAAAAATATTCATCGATTGCAGGTCTTGATCAAATAATATGGTCACTAAAAGAGAGTGTCATATATCCATTACGCTATCCGCAATTATTTGCGTCAAAATCTGGCTTGTTGGGCGTACCCAAGGGTGTTTTATTCTATGGACCACCCGGTAGTTACACTTTCATCAACAAGTAATAGTCTCAAAAATATTTGCACCTACCATTCTATCTTTCGTTTTTTAGGTTGTGGGAAAACCATGCTGGCAAAGGCATTAGCCTGTGAATCAGGCGCGACTTTTATCAATCTTCATGTATCGACTCTTACTGACAAGTGGTACGGGGAATCCAATAAACTTGTTGCTGCGGTTTTCTCAATAGCGAGAAAGTTGCAACCCTGCATTATTTTTATCGACGAAATAGATGCATTCTTGAAAGAACGAAGAAGTAGTGATCACGAAGTCACTGGATTAATGAAAGCTGAGTTTATGAGGTCAGTTAATATCGCGTAGGCGTAAGTAGTGCATAAGTGGAATTAACTGAATCAGTATCTTGCTCCTTGTAGCCTTTGGGATGGTTTGACAACCGATGAAAATACTCAAATCGTGATATTAGGTGCCACCAACAGGCCTACTGATATTGGTAAGCGAACAAGTTTAAGTTTATCAAGGATTCGAAAATAGTCTTCTTCAATTTTTGCAACCCGGAAATAGACTATGCGTTTCTTCGTCGTATGCCCAAAAGATTTGCTGTTAAATTACCGAACGATCAACAGAGAAAGAGTATTCTCCAACTGGCAAGTATGAATAGTAGTTGACACTAAATGCACTTGTATATATGATGTCTTACTTTCCCGTTATTGTAATAGATGCTACAAGATCAAAAGCTGGAAGAGAATTTTGACTATGACTGGCTGGTCGCTAACACTGTTGACTATTCAGGTTAGTCTTCGATGTTTTTTTCCAGAAGTTTTTATTTACTAATATTACCCATAATAGGAAGCGACTTGAAAGAAGCGTGTCGAAATGCAGCAATGATTCCTATCCGTGAATATATGCGCGCTAATGCTTCAGATGGCAATTTAACTGACATAGATCCATCGGTATGTATTTAATCTATTGAATAAATATATTTCATGTCTTATTCAGCTTTGTACTAATTATACGCATTGGCTTACATGCAGAAAATGATCATACGCCCACTAAGGATTTCTGATTTTTTCATCCCAGATACGCAAGCAGAAAATAATGCCACAACAGGTTCTGCTGTCGATGATCCAATCTGTAGTTTCAACGACGATGAGGGATTAGATTGAAAGGAGTCTGGCTATAACGATATATGACTCTCGTTCGTTATAATCTGATTTTATATTATATGCGACAAATAATAGTTTAATAAATCAAAAAATGTCCCAAATTTGTTCAGGGACAAAATGCCCACAACTTATATGATTACACAGAGCAGTTATTGTAAGATTTTCTCCTTCATAAAGCTGGAGGACCTCCTTTAGTGATGCAGATCCTAGTTCTTCAAACTGCGCAATCTCGTTTTTGTTTTTCCGAATAAAAATTACGTTACTGCCGGCCACTTTGCCATGTCTAATGTCGTATTATATCATTTACTTTTTTGCTATAGATACTATCAAGAAAATTACGAAACTTATTGAATGCAGTAGTAATATCATCAAACGGCTACACGCTAAACGAATCTACTTTGCAGATTTATATTAAGAACAGCAACCTTGAATTAATGCATAAAGACTTACTTAAAGGATATTCTAACTACTTATTACAATGCTGGGGCAATTGTATTCGTGGAAAAAAAAATAAGCGTACATGCTTGTTAGCAATAATAAATTATACTGAGTATCTTTTTGGTGAACGTTATATTAGATGAAAGCATTGAGCGACGAATTACAAGTAATAGTTCGAATTTTTAAGGGTAGAGCCGACAGTAAGCTATTATCTTGAGATTAAGCTCTACAATCAACCTTAACTTTGAGAAGCGATGTTGATATCTCTTGCTGACGATAAATATAAATAACAACTCACTTGTTAGTGTAGATGCTATGTGCTCCATTTGCAAAGGTAGACAAGTTACTGTCGGTAGGAATAATCGATCCTAGGAATAGTAATCAAGTATCCGCCAACGACAGATCAGATTATTGCTTCAAACCAGAAGTTTATTAGATAACTAGGCTGTTGCTTTGTTTGCTTTTTATTTAAATGTTGACTTGTGCTTAAAAGTAAGAATAAACTAAATAAATATGCGAGGGAGACGTGTATAACTTGAAGAAAATCCTCAAATTTGCTTATTACACTTTCATCGCGAAATTGCTAGCCAGTGACTTCATCTATTGCTTTTGTTGGCATGTCATTGTTCAACGAAGGAAACACCGGAACGTAATCTCCGTGTGTGATTAAATACTATTACCTATTTCACAGCGATATAACGGAGCGTTAGTTGTGCTGTAGTGTAGGCTAACACGCAATGTTGGGGACGAGACTAACGTTATTGTTGGCTTTAGCGACAAATACACAGTGAAAGTCGACTGGTCGTAATTGACATGTATGTTTGTATTGATAAATTACTCCTGTACTTCATAAATTCTAGGTTGCATTCGATATTAGGTAACGAAGCGCGGAATCAGCCAGATTCGACAATCGAAAATATGAGGTAAGTTTGACTTTTACGAACAGAGTTCTTCAAGAAATAAGTATGTTTTATTCAACCGTGTGTTCGAACTTTTTATACTGGGCTAAAAATATACCCATTGCATGAAACGACAACCAAGACCACTTGGTGTCGTGATTAAAAATGGGCTTATATCATTCTCACCATCGTCCCGAGAAAAGATATCAAAAAACGGTGAAATTTGACGCCTGTGTTGTAAAGGGATGAATGGGTTGAAGCAGCAGTGGAAAATTTTTCGTCGTATAAAATCGAGGGTTAACGCACGTGAAACGTATTACACAGTCACTCTCGATATAATGATCCCCCCGATAAGATGAAGTGGCCTAGTATGATTATGATGCTTTATTGGCACTAAATTGATCGGCAGAGACTTTTGGTCATCCATCTCGATCTTGGGATTATGATTAAATAATGTCATAATAATAAGAAAACTTTCTAGTCATTGTATATCATTTAGTCGCCCCAAATACTCATGGGGTTTATCTTTATTTACAACATTGTATCAGCTGCCGCGGACGTAATGTTGGCTGCACATTACTATGCTTAAACCCTTAACTCTGAGAAGCGTTCGGCCGTTTGATGTCTATTATTAGGTTTCCCAGCTCATATCTGTTAATATACTGGCTGACAAGAATTTTATCCTCCTGTTAGATAAAATTCTTATTCTAATGACGGGAGATTGGTAATAATATCTAACTTCATAGCAATAATACGCACATGCTTTAACGACATCTGCAGGTAAGGAATTGCAGTGAGACAGTTACTTAAACTTAGCTTAATAAAATGAAAATCAGATCACATTCGTTGATTATGATTATGTCAGAGCATTCATTGAAAATATTTGCGCTTTTATGATGATGGTGACTCGAGGTTTTTATTGCTAATATCTAATTCAGTGATTTATTTTCTTTTTTAAATGTGAGAGGAGAACTATTTACTCGAATTTATTATTAAACTACAAAGTGTTGTATGAAGTTGTCTCAATATGTTGATATTAAATAATGAGGTCAGGCATCAGGACGTTACAGGTTGTTGTGAGTATTTTGGGCTATTAGCATATTAATATTACAAATGACAAGCTCTTTTTTGAAAGAATAATTGTTGTATGTGACCAAACATTTGAATTTAATTAAAATGGTGGTTATTTAGTATTCTCATGCACCCCCTCTCATAGCAGCTGGTATATATGATTATGATAAACAGTGGGACATTCCTGATGTTTCTGTTAATAATGAGAGTTGGATCACCAACTGGGAGGAGCATGGAAGCAACATTTAGTGCCTTTTTTAATATCAGCAAGATAAAATATCTTATGAGCTCACATGGACTACTATTTGGATGGTGGATAAACTTTGTCAATTGCTGGACATATTAATATGCCTATTGTAATTGGGCAAAGCTCAGCCCAGCAAAATGTTTGCTAGTTCAGATTATGAAATAGGAACACAGGGAAAAGACATCCAAACTCAGATGTGACTTTTCAAAACCACACAGAATTGGAGACAGCAGGTGATGAGTTATTACTATTAAAAAAGGTGGGGAGTCTAACTAATAATTTGCAATCTTTACATAAGGAAATCATACCTTTACAATTAAATCAGATGGACATTGCATGGAGGGTCAGACAGAGGGTCAAATTGCTATCATGTAACCTAGGATCTGACTATGATGAATTAAAAAGGATCAGGAAAGAAGTGTCTGCTAAGCAGCTTGAAATTATTAATTCCAAAAAGGCACTTACAGAAGCCAAAAGCTCTTTGTATGCAATAAATAAAATGTTGAAAGCAAGACCTGCTCCTTATCCTACTATTGCTATTGCTACTACTACTACCCTAACCACTTACACTGCTACTAACACTGCTGTTACCAATATGACCTCAGCAGCAAAAGAGTTGGTAAGCTATGGTCGCTCCTTACCTTTCCTATTGCATGGTTCTTATGATTTGTTATTCCTTAGTATAGGCCAATTCCAAAAGTCATCAAGCACTACTTCCCAAAGAAAAAGGTCATCTTTGCAGGCACTGACCCTGGTATTGTCACAACTACTACGACGATACCCAAAACACTTGAAGAAATATGTGCTGATATTGATCGCTTTCAAGCCCTTTTACTTTCCGGCACAGATGGATTTGATAAACAATTCAGTGTTAAGCAGCTCCCTAGGTGTAGTAAAATTACCTCTGGTCTTATCAATAGTGTGACTTTCCTAAGGCGTCATCAAAAGAAGGATGAGCGAAGGCGAACAAATGGTATGGATGAATTGATCCGGCAAAAAAAGTTATCCAAAGGGCACCGGGAGCGAGAAATCCGCATTCAACGAGCCTACGGAAAGATTATTGGGCAAGAACGGAGGCAAATTCGGGCATATGCTCAACCTTCTGTCGGCAAGCAAGTACCAGCGATAATCCATTGTTGTGGACATTGGAAGAGCACGGGAAGTACCATCAAAGGACAGTCGCGGAGAGGGACAAAAAAAATTATAGAGCAATATCGAAATCATGGGCATGTTGAGTTCACTAATGAGCGCAATACATCAAAGATATGCCCGTATTGTTTCTCTGAAATCGACCTCCACAAGACCCGTCGCATTGTTAACGGAACAGAAAAGATCGTGCGGTGCAGTTGAGTGCATTCACTCCCAATGTCCGGCAAAAAAAATTGGATACACGACAAGAGGAAGAGACACGAACGCGGCAGCCAATATTGCTTTATCCGGAGCTTCTAGCAAACCCCTTCCCTGCTACCGTCGTGATGCTAAACAACCAAGATACATTCTTGATACAAACCTATTATTATTATACAGTCGTGACACCGAGATGGTTCATCGCGACTTTATTCGCAAAGAATGAATATGGTGTTAGGCCAGTCCTATGTGTACTATGTATATGTGGTAAGTGAAGAATAAGTAAGGAGTGAGGATGAAGCTAGATTTTTGTTAGTGTTATTTGCTTACTATGTTCACTTTGTCTGGTTTTATTACAGCACATATTTGTCCACAGAGACCATAATAACAATAGACTGATATACTGTTCACGGCAATATAATCATTAATAACATTTATTATTATAATAACTTTTTGGTTATAATTATCAGCGTTCATAAATATATGTCATTCAAATATAATCTTGTTAACTCGGTTAATTTTAAATACAAGTATAGTCGAATGTTTGGGACAGCAATCGCTAACACATCACGTATATTTTTGGGACACAACCACCCGATACAGAAAAAAAGTCAAATAAACTTTTTTAAATGGGTAATTGTTAACGCAACGATTTTCTCGCGTTAAGAATTTTTTCCATTATACCATACTATCTCTATATTCAATATCCCATCCTCATATCAAATAAAAACAGAAAACAGGTATACTTATTACAATGCTTTGAGTATTAGTAAGCAATTCGGCACTACGTGCCTCATTCTCGGGCGATATTCGAATGATTTATGTGAAGCTAACAACTGCTAACAATTCGACGACATTCGAGTGCATTATAATAGTTAGCAATTTGGCACTATGTGCATCATTCTCAAATGACATTCGAATGAATTATACGAAGATAACAACTGCTAACAATTTGGCACTGCGCGTCTCATCATCGAGCGATATTCGAATGAATTATGCAAAGTTAGCAACTGCTAACAATTCGGCACAATGTGCCTCATTCTCCGGCGATATTCGAGTGCATTATATATAAAGATTACGAATACTAACTATTTCGGCACTACGTGCCTCAACTATGGCCTGTAATCACGGCACATACCTGAGACTATTATAGTCTTATCTAAGTCGTTTTTTGTTTATATAAACAAAAAAAAAGAATTCCAGCAATAAAGATTTCCCAATTTTGCCATAGTACCCTTGGTCCAGGTGAGAGTGAGTCACTGACATTGCCTGTAACTGTGTGTAGAACTTGATTATAGAGTTGAACAGAGAACATGGGCATCTTTATCAGGACAATTCTTGATTTTCATCATTTACATGTCTGTTTGTTTTGGGATTGTTTGTTCTTCACTATCTTTGTCTTGGATTATGGTATTTTCTAGAGTCAAATGTTTGTCTCTTTCTGGTATGTCAAGAATTAATCCTTGTCTTTATCATATTCTATCTGTCCTGTTTGATGGGATAAACCCTGTAGTATGTAGGGTTTCCAGAGAAAGCTTTTCATGTGCAAAAGCACAATTCTTGATAGCATGTCACATTGCTGAAGTATTAGTATGTGCTAATATTACTAGAGCTGACCTGGTCAATATTTCTGAAAAATTCTTTGGATGTTGATGTAATTTCCAAAAAGTTTAGAGAGGAGAGGTTCTAGTGCATATGCATGAGGAAGCCCACCAGTATCTGCTAACAACTGGTGTATGATTCTAGAATCCATTGAGCTTTGCATAATTTCAACACATGCTGCCAGGAAATGCCATGAATATTCGTAATTCAGTATTGATTACATGGAATTTATATTTGGTGCCATAATCTAAGTGTGTTTAAATACTAATTGTAATAAACAAAGTAAAATATTATTCAATAATTATAATAATAAGTGTACCACTTTAAATTTAATATGTTAATAAGCCATGAAATACTTCTCATAATACAATACATTCACAATTTGTAATATGCTATGAGTTCTAGTATAGCAAACTATTAAGACTCTGTTGGTAACTGGATTCCCCAGGATAACTTTGAGATATTTCGTAAAGTGGCAAATATGATGTTTCAATTGACAAACGCTTAATATTAATTGGATTAAGTCAAGTGATTAACTTGGTGTTACTGTCCATTCTATGCAATCGTTTGTTTTTCAGGATCTAGCTGTAAATTTGATATAGCAATTACTACAATGTTGCAACGCCATAAAGGTCTTCCGATTACTACGACATGATTTACAGATATAATTCTACAAGTTTCCGCATAACCAAAATCATAGATATATAGTTGGTGATTTTAACAAGGGAATTAATACTATGTTGGAATCGCGAATTGCTGTGCAGGTTCTGTTGATCGAAGACCGATAATTGGTTTGGTATAATACGTTCCTGGTATATTGACGCATCAACGGTCATGGGAACTATGTTTGTCGATTATATACGAACGATTTTCGAATTAGAGAACAAGGATCGAATGCTTCGTGTGAATGCGCCGTAGGACAATGTCTTTAATCATTCCAGCATTTGTAATTAAATATATCAATTATGTTTACTATAAGAGTTGTATTACGCTGGTGTGGGAATGCCAACCAGGACACATACCTTGTTAAGTCAATAAACAGTACTTCGTATCCGATATGACAAACTGGTTCGTCTCCCAATACGAGTAGATGATAATATGAGACTTAACCCTAAACTATTCCCGTTAATGGGTAGAGACGTAAGTTAGGATATTAGGGTTTGGGTGCATGTGACAAATGTTGATGGCTAAGCTAAGATGGGCAGTTGATGTTATAAAATGTCTAATGTCCACACATATTTAACGATTCTTGATTACAATTCGTACTACTATGTCAATATATCTTATTCAATAGGTCCATGGTCAAATATTATCGGTTCTCGGGTATGTTACAGTAAATTAACTTCACGAATTTGATAATAGGCATTATAGTTATATCATAATTTGACAGCATTTATATTGAACACAAATTCATTTGGGCCTGTACTTCTGCTCAAGAAAAGAAACAAGATAATCACATGGAGCAAACCCATTCATAAACAATATGAAACGCTTGAAAAAATGAGTGCTTATCACATAGCCACAATGGTTTCTTTATAGTATAATATATATAATTGCGAACACAATTAAACGAATTTGGTATTTGTAGATGTCGATCTCTAACACCACAGTACTTATCCATCATCAGTCCAGGACTTTCATGTGAGTAGGACACACACTGATGCTGTCAAATACGTCGTGCTACAAACAATCGCCTATTCTCCTGTACTATGACAATACCTCATTCAAGCATCACTTATACACTAATCTTATTGATCAGTATGATCCTTTGTCCCCGAATGGTCAGGTGATTTACGACATTTCCTTTTATGTGCGAATCCTGTTTGTGATTTCCTGTTTATTTTTATCTTTTTTTTTTCACCATCAGCGAAAAGCCCAGCTTTGTTTGCACGCGCGTGAGTGTAGGTAAGACAAGAAAGAACTCGCAGCGAGTGGGCAGGGTGCTAATGCAGGCTGTATGCGGGTGTGTGAATACGTGGGATGTATAGATAGACAAAGATGATGGCAAGCAGTGAATGCGAGAATGGGATGGCGTTGAGTAGCATGGATAAATTAGATTAGCACAATGGGCATAGAGGACAAATAGAATATAGCATACATAAAAGGGTAATGCATGCGGTACATATCAACTTACATAACTGCATATATTAATACCCATGTTACAGTATGTGAAAACAAGGGACGTAAATATGTACTGGTTATTAATACAAATTACTTTTATATTGTTTGGTATTATCTATTATAGAGTTTATTCAGCCGTTAACTATACTACTTACTATTGATTGTACTTATGCATGAATAATTGATACGCATATTCATTTGATGTGAGTTCTTGACACATTTCATGGAATTAAAGTAGTTGCTTTCCATAATGCTTGTAAAACTTTTTTCTTTGAATTCACATGGGGCTAAGGTCAAACACGTTTTTGACAGCCAATTGTCTAGATGCGGCAGGCGGGAGAATTAAGCAGCACAACGGATAGAATGGTCTTATTAGTGACGATAGTATAGTGTATGGTGACGATAGTGAGCGTCAACGATGGTGGATATGGATGTGAACGATGGTTGTAACGGCGGCTCTATTGTAACGGTGGCTCTACAGTAACGGTGGTTCTATGTATTAAGGTCTGTGACAAAGTTATGTATTCACAGTACTATACAGTAATTATTGCCCCATATTTCTTCTAAACTGACAACTATTACTGCTTGAAGCATGTCAAACTATCAATTGTAAAGAGCTTGAATAGGAAGGGGAAAAAAAACGTTGTTGGCAACGTGGACAGCCCAACAAATCATATGTGCTTAGCACAATTAGAGTTGAACGAAATGTATAGTATGAGGACTGCATACGGAAAATAGTAGGCCTTGTGCCA
>CAJVPJ010000942.1:0-14290 GCA_910592205.1 Paraglomus occultum | reverse complement strand
GACTGAGACAACTGAGTTCTGGACTGAGTGACTGGGTTCTGAACTGAGACAGGTCCTGAACTCAGACACAACATATAGAACGTGCTCCTAGGATTTATGGAAGTAATGACATGAATTTAGTAGAAACAGTCGAATTTCCTGAGATAGTTGAGGTAGCAAAACTATTTGGTTCTGATCAATCAAATTTGATGTTTACTAAAAAGTTCTCATTCTCTAAGTATTCTTGCCTGTTAGTTGATAGAAAACACCTCAGTTAATATACTCAGCGACAAGTAAACATTGAGCCCAAAGCATTGTACTGAGTAATACTCGACAGGTATGGTGTACTTGTAATAGTAAAGGCACATTTGCTAATATTAATATAATTGTAGAAAAGCCAAACAAAGGGGTGTCACAACCCAAGAATAATTTCGTGTGTGTACTTTTAAGGCCATTGGGAGTTACCAGTAATGTGAAAAGTAAACTTTATTTTTCAGTGAAATTTATAATTATTGATGTAGTTTATATTTAGTAGTGAAAATATACAATAAAGTCTTCATAACAATTCAATCAATTTTAGCAGAATTTTATACTGTGATGGAATTTACATATATTAATTTATTTTTACAGCTAAATTAATATATGCTTTTTTTTAGTGTTCAGGCTCTTATTATTATAGTCAAGTATCACCTCTATATATATGTTACAATAAACGGTATCATTAACTCATAATTTGGCTGTTTCGGAATTGTCACCATTGCTTCCATTTTATCCACAAAGATGTCACAAATAGGATTACGCATATATTTATGTCCTTTCAGTTGTAAAATTTGATTACACAAGCTTTAAAACCATTTGTATCCAAGGCGAGAAGTCACGCCTCTTGGATTTAAGTTTTGAATATTTGCACTAGCAAAATTTCTCAGAATGTTACTTATAGTAGAATCGATCTAAACCAAATTCATTGCGAACTGCTCATCGCTCAGTTTGACATCGACTTTTTTCTTTTAATAATTTCGATCTGATATTTTTTTTTCTTTGCTTTTTTGTCTATTTATATGACCTTGAACTTTCAGAGTTGGGCATACTAATACTTAGAATATGGAGAATTAAGTTAATAAAAAGTTAATATTAAGTAAATGCGCAACAACAGGATAGGTTATTGGTTTATTTGGATTTTAAACGCAAATATTCTCCATTATTATTATATACTAATACGTTTTGACATTTATCTCCAGAATTGTTGTAATAATTATCAACTACTTTATTCCTTCAAACTGCTCTCTATTAAATTCTATACAACGTTCTAGCCGATTTTGCCAACTCTGGAAAAGTTCTCATAGTCCTCTTTTGGGATACTGTCAACAACAGTCCTTGCCAGATTTCGACTCTTTTTTTTTATTCGAGGGCATAAAGAAAAATTACAAGGAACAAGGTCTTGATTGTGGGTGGGGGGAAAGTTTCACTCGTTCGTTACGAAGATATTTCTTGCTGCTGCGGCATTATCGTGATAAAGTTTTTTGGAATCACAAATCGTGTAACACGGTTCCCGGCGAAAATAATGGCGGAGCATTTTTCTTAAAAACGCCAAAACGGACATAATAATTACGCAAAAAACTTTATTTTCCACATGCTTGTAAGTAGGAGTCTGAATGTGGGAAAAATTATAATATAACACATTTTATTGTCAATTATTAAAATATAGATGCAGTTGTTTAAATGACTGGTACCACTAACTTGTGTTTAAAAATTGGACGAAATTTTTAATAATTTTAGAACTCAACGTATAGTGAGCCGATCGAACAACAAAAACTGCCGGAATGACGGCCGCATCAATGTCAGTTAATAAAAACAGAATTATCAAAATCGAATTACTGGTTGCGCTGAGAAAAAAAATATTGAAGCATTCCTAATGTTTTTAAGTTAAAAAATTGCCTTGGATTGGCTATTATGAAATTTTGATTTACCGGTGGTTATACTGCACTGACATTTCAATACTTTAGTCGCATTTTTCAGCAATATTAGAGAAATTAATAACATTATTATTATACCATATGTTGAGCAATGACAGACGAAATTTTCTCCGCCATTATTTTCGCGTCTATATTAATATTTATTTTTAATATATTATTTGAATGTTTCGTCATTAAAATTCTCGCGTTTGTTTTTACTTGCCATTAAAACTAAAGCTATCAGAAATTTTAATGTTATTTCGGAACACGTGAGGTGGCTGAAAAGTTTTGATCGTGGATTTTTATCTTGACAAGTGCCGGTCTCATTTAAAAGATTCAAAGATCGAGCTTCGGAGGAACAAGTGAAAAAAAAAAGTTGGTGCGAGTTGACATTTTTAATTGTTGAGTAGCGTTTATTTTCTCCTGGCACACTAAACCAATTGGAAAATTCGGTTTAAACATAATTTCAAAAATTCATTTCTCCAGTCTTCTATGCAATATTTGCAAACTTTTTTTTCTTATTTGTCTAAACCACCATGATTACGCAAGTTGTGATTCGAAATTGTGACGTGACCATTGTGTCATAAATATTACGTGACTATGGGTACGGCAACGATTATATTCCGATCTAATACCACGATCCATGCAAGTTCTATGCAGTTTCTAAAGAATTGTTTGAACAAACGAAAGGAAAAAAAAATTATGTAAATTGCTTAGAAAAGTATGGAGATAGGAATTTATAAAAACTATATTCATAACTATAACGTTATAATACATATTGCACTATCCTAGAATTAAATGGCAAGTGTTTGAAACTTTTGCTGATTGCGTTGAAATTTTGCAAGTTATTAGAGTTTGTAATATGGCATGTTCAAAAAAATTTTCAATATTGTTCCTAATGTCTATGAGGAATAGGAAGTTACCATTCTTTCTATTACGACTATTTTCAATTGGTTTAGGATATCGCCAACAAACGTACATAACTTGAAACTCAGGCTTGCAACTATAGTTTTTGTTTTAAATATATTGAGCAGTTGTTGAGATAATTGTTCATGATTAGAACTTTTCGATTACCCACGTATACGGTATATGGTAAAATGGAGATATAAATGAGTCATGATCTGTAATAATAAGATATGGGGATTTCAGGATAGGGCGTATTAGAGATAAGAATATATCTGAGTAGGATACAATTGAGAATAAAAATTAAATAGAGAAATCCAGCGTCAAAGATGTAAATAGTTCTGTATTGTCAGTGATAAAAGACTTGCAACGTGTGAGATACGAAAGGCAAGGCAATTCTCTGAAACAAGCTAATATGCAAGATTATTTCACTACCGCAATGTCATTTTTAATACAGTTATCCCTCCCTCCTATTCAACTGTTCAATAAATTATGGATAATTTTTTAAAAGCTTTTTTATTTGAAACTACTACTACCCTTTGCTTATTCTTCTTTATTATCAGTTGTCTCCTGCTTTAATATGAAGAACCAAAGGAGAGCTTACGGTACGATAAAAGTTAATACAATTTTTATTACATTAATTGTATAATCCAAGACTTCTAATAACTGTTTATTGAATTAAAGTCGTATGATCTTGATGGTACCAGTTAAAAATTGAGAAACATGTGTTACGTTATACATTTGCAGAATGGGCTGTAACAACAAATCCGTTAGGATTTAAGATTAACATTTGGCTGCTATTTTAAAAATATTAAGCTTGTCGTTTTTCTTTAACAATATGACAAATATTGGTACTTACAATGTTATATTTCAGTTGGGGACCTGAATCCAGTCATTGAAAACTCAGTTGTCTCAGTTCCGAAGCAGTTACTCAGTCCAGAACTCACTTGTCCTAGTTCAGATTGAACTAAACAGGCTCCCAACTGAAATAAAACCACATTAATAATATTATTTAACTAACTTGATTATAGTCTTTTTTTTGCTTTCCGTTGAATTACGTGTTGACGCTACGTTTGTGGGACAGTTTCAATAGAATTTAATTGGAATAACTTCAGATATTGTATGACATAATCTTCATCTACCATACTAATCGCTATTCTAATTTTTGAGCTGTATAAAAAATACACTTCGATATAAGCGACTTTTATCAAAACTTTGGTAACAGTATAACGCAATTTTACTATTAAGTTTTATCATAACAAGAAAAGTTTCTTAGTCAAAAAGCGGCGGGTTCGGTTATTTTTATAATCGCGTAATCTAAGCCTTTGGGGGGACGAAAAAGGTCAATCTTTCGGTTTGGCCCTCAAAAAGTATCAGCAGCAGAACAAAAATTAACTGAACAATTAAAAACTGTACGAATAATAGGCTGTTCAATTCTGTTCCGTTCCAATTTGTGCCGATCCCTGATTGGCGGCTTAAGAATCACATGATGGGAACAACAAATTTGCAGTTCAGCAGTTCCATCCATCCCACACATGTTTATTAATAAGCGTAAAAGATTAAAAGGTTGTGTTGCGCAAAAGGGTGCTAATGGCTTTTAGAAATATATATATTTTTGTAAAGAATAACACTTGAAATCTTGGAGTGAAAAGAAAAACAACGGAACGGGGAAACGCCTCAATTCTCACTGATTTTTGATTGGTTAATACAATTTTGCCAGGTCGATCGGAAACGGGAACGGAACAGAATTAAACAGCCTAATATTACGAAAATTGATATAGCGCGGTTGGACAGAAATCCATGCGTACTTTCTGATGCGCCATTCAAATTACGAGCTCTGTTGTACATTACATTACATTGCATAAGCTTTTAACTTTAAATCGAAACGATCATCGACATTCATTCCAAGAATTTCCGATATTCTTCCAAATGGGTTAGTTTCCCAATGGTGTAACTGTCCTTGGTTTTTCCCCGATGGTGTTACCGTCTTGATGACGATATCAGTGGCGTGATGATAAACAATACTTTCCAATGTTGCTATAAAAGTATGCGAGATAATAAAATAAGAATTTTATGTATATTTTTGTATTCGGTACGAGTGTCAACACAAATTTTTTGTTTTTTTTTTTTTGTTTTTTTTTCCCAAGCATCTCATCAACTCGATTTCCCTTCATAAAAATCTCTTGGAGAGACAATTCGCGCACACTATATGTCGAGTAATACGTTGTTACACTTTGACTAAAGTATAACACTCGAACTAGTTAGATAAAAATAAAAATAAACAATGTATAAACTTGATAAGGCAGTTTGCCACCAAAAAAGTTTTGTCCTTACTAGTATTAACGTTCCGTACAACTCTCTTTAACTATATTTACTGTTTTGTGAAACTAAGCAGAAAATAAGAAAAAAAGTATCAAAAATTTTTTTTAGTTTTTATTTTTCGTGGAGTAATAGTAATATTGCCGGCAAATTAATACTAACTTCGACTTTATGGCAATTCTACAAGCTTGCTTTACATCGGTCCTGTTCAGCTAGCATGCCTTATCGAATACTACGTTTTAATCATGTTTACTGGAAAAGACCCGCCGAGATTCTCATAATGTCTACGCCTCGCCGTAAGTGGAAAACCTGACAATAAGTTAAGTTTATGCTGTTCGCAGTAATAAATGACCACAAAACCCAAGTTTTCGAAAATTCATTCATATTCTAACTTGGTTATTTGTTAAGAAAGGTGTGGTAAACCTTTTCTTTCCAAGGTAATTATGGTTACAATTTTATCAATATCGACTGAGACGATCGAAATCATTCTCGATTATCTGGATACACCGGATCTGGTTACCGTGTCTCTCACGTGCAGCTAACTTTATAAAATCGTCAGTTCCAAGCGGGTACGGATTAATTCTCCCAAAATGGCATGGTGTATCATATAATTGATAATATTTCCAACGACAGTGTTGCCGAGATCGGACTTTACTATCGTAACGCCGTTTTGATTGGATCAACACTATACATACTCGTTCTTTCTATCGAAAATCCGACGGCGTGGACTATAGATCTAAACGACAAAAATCCTAAGTGGATCAGCGTTTCTATGAAAGTATCTGATTCATACGGACCTGTCAAATATCCGGAAACATCATCAAGCCTGAACAAAATATATATCCATGGTGGAATAGATCTGCTCAGTGGAAAACCAACGAACACTTTGTACGAGTTTGACGTACGCGATGTATGTTGGCGCAGGAGTGAACAATTCCTTCCGCTCGTTCGGAGCATTCGCTTAACGCAATCGATCATAACCGTCTAGCGGTTTACGGTGGTCAATGTTGCTGACGGTATTATCATGACAATGATTTCTGGCACGTCCGATTGAGGGAAAAAAAGTTCAAAATTAACATAATTTTATTTATTAAATTTACAGATGGTCCGTATGATAGTAAAGATTTTGCAACGTACAACCTTGCAAATGGCATTTGGACAATTCACGATCAAATACCCAATCTTCTATATGCGAGATCCTTGCATTGCACGTTGAAAGCCCGCAGTAGACTTTATATTTACGGAGGCCAGCGGATAGTCTCGAAAGAAAAAACTGAACTGCATACCGATAGCCATGTGTGGACGTATGACATACAAAATCATAGTATCTCTTCGACAGTTTATTCATGGACACCGCTGAAACTTCCACCTGAATGGGTTTTCACCTCCGGACAGAAACAAAGCCCTGGCCGACGGGTTGGTACCGCAATGTTTTGCATAAGGAATCGCATCGCTATAATTGGTGGTGTTGTTGGTGACAATTGGGAGAAAAGCGAAATCGAAAATTTGAAGATATTTTCACCTTTGAAAAAATCTTGGTGTCATATTCGAATCCAGGGTTTACCACGCATGAGTTGTGTTGCGTTCGTTGGTAACTGGTCTGGTTGCATAAGAAAGGCTTTTCTTATTGGCGATGATGCAAAAAACGGGAAAGACAACAATGGGATGGATAGTTGGTTGACGTTAATAATTACTATATCGATTCGGAACAAGAACACAAACATCCAACAATTATGATAACACATGCCCAATAAGTACTTGTTAGCTAGTGATCCTTTACGCAATTTAAGATTAAGTCATATGAAGCGCCCGTAAGACATTAAATACATCGAAAATAAATTTAATAAGAGAATTTTTGATAAAGTTTAAGATCAAATGGGCCCTAATTATACAATTATAACATAAACAGGCACTTAGACTGCAAAGTTTATTTCGCCCTATATATGATTCATAACTGAATTTTTAATGGTAATGGCGTGAGGTGAATTGCAAGTACCGAAACGGGAATTTTACGTCACAAAAAGGTATTACCGTTGGCTAGATGGTTGGCACGTGCAAAAAAGATAATGATCATAAATCATATATCACACCAAAATATCCTCGATCATGCCTATTCTTAAAAGATGATTTTGCCCAAATTGCGTATCGAGTCAAAGCTTAGATGGTTATTATCATTTCTTCTATTACTACTTATTGTGCATACGAAAATTCAGATCACGCATATTTGACTTTCGCCTAATCGGATATTGTTCGTTTTTCGTTCGACGGCAAAATTGTATCGGCCAATCAAAATCAGTAAAAATTGAAGACAAATTTCGTGTTCCTCCATTCCATCGTTTTTTGGTTTTTTTTTTTTTCATTCCAAGACTTCAAGTGTTATTCTTGCAAAAACAACATATTTCCGAAAGCCAGTAGAATCCTTCCGAGAGTTGTAAATCAGATTCTAGAATAGTCTGCGGTAATCTGATTGGTGTAAAAAATTTTAACATAATGAGGCTTTATCGATTAAATACTCAAATAAGAAACGAAACTAACGGTAGCAACATACTTTTACGAGCATATAGTCTCAGAATCCACGGGTATTTAGAAAAAAGGTTTCTCCTAGACCCAGTTTGAACATTGCACTACGTACATAATGGATGCAAGACTGGAAGCCAAAGACTTACCATGTTTGTTGATTCTCTTGCCGAGAGTCAGTTAGTCTTAGTAGAATGCGAGACTAAAGAAAATCAAAGATGGCGTCGTGCGTCGACTAGTTCTGCAGCAAGAGGAATAATGGAAATAGTCCTGAACTATCTGCATTCCTTGATTGTCTAGAGAATTACTCTTTGTGTGAAAGGCGTTATACCAGATCATCGTTAAAAAGTCTTATATTAAACGAGCCACTAAACTGGATTCAAGTTTTTTAGATTCGGAAGAAAAAGAGAAAAAAATTAAGACTCTCTAATGATACGAGGTACCGGTGTTCAGACTTTTTGCGATTTTGGAGTCCACATATCGTTGTCCAATTCAAGGTACGAATTTTTTTCGAAAAGAATGAAGAGCTAGAATCAATCAGCGATTGCTATTTGAGAATGCCGACCAACAAGAGCGTATTAGGTACGTGACGAGAAGGGAACGAGGTAATTTGTGAGTAATTTGGTTTGGATAGTCTTTTAGAATATTCGCCTTCCAAATGGCTTGCCGAGAGAAATCCAATCGTTGTGAAGCCTATTGAAACTCTTACTCATAACGAACCTGTGATCGTGTTTTTCGGGATATAAGCGGTGAATAGATACTAAGTGAAGAAATGAAAAGATTTGCACGGACGAAAAAATAGACTTATTAAGGCGTGGCTAATCAATAATACATCACTAGGCATCTGGCAACTGATCCAGTAACATGTGAAGAAGCAAATAATCAAAAAGCTGAAAGTTTGTTAACAAAACACAACTTTATCCGTTATTAACTCTTTGATCCCCTTTTTAGGCAATGATTTATTGGACACTCTTCAGGACGTTAGAAGTATATTATCTGAAACATTATTAATACTAATAAAGACGATAGTTGAAGATTTAATGGTATTGTATGTCAGATCGGAATTTATGTCAATTCCGAAGTAAAATATGTCAGATTAGAATTTACGTCAACCCCGAAGTGACATACACCCCCCTGCCAAAAGTATCCGACACTCTTTGAAATTTACTAGTAAAACATATGAAAAAATTTTTTTTCCCTAAAATCTCGATTGTGCGTATTTACTATGTGAATCGTAATGATTTGTGAAGCTAATTGATTGTATTTTTCGAAAAAAAAATAATGATAAACTCGATCCCGTTATTGCACTAGAGCAACTGTTCAATGAAGTGGCTGGTATCATGTTACACATATTAATATGAAAACGTATGAAAATCATATGTGTAACGTGCATGCTATCACTTCATTGAACAGTTGCTCTAGTACTAGTGCAATAACGGGATCGAGTTTATCATTATTTTTTTTTCGAAAAATACAATCAATTAGCTTCACAACAGTACCAAAATTATTGTGATTCACATAGTAAACACGCACAATCGAGATTTTAGAAAAAAAAAGATTTTTTATATGTTTTACTAGTAAATTTCAAAGAGTGTCGGATACTTTTTATTTTGGCATGTCAGATCAGAATTTTATGTCGTTTCCAAACTGACATATTATTCAATAAAACATTGTCATGTTTATTGCTAATTTTCTATTATTCTCATCTGACACAAATTCCGATCTGACATATGTCACTTCGGAATTGACATAAATTCTGATCTGAAGCAAAAAAATAAACCACGTATTTCCTAGAACCCTTCCTCGCAACACAACTTTTATTTCGTTCGCACTTTTTAATAAAAACCTTTGTGGTGGGGATGGACGCTGCAAATTTTGGTTCCCATCTGTTCAGATCATGTGATTTTAATCAGCCAATCAGGGAGCGACACGGAACAGGGCTAATGTCTCGTCACCAGTAATAATGTTTTTGTACCCTTCGTCTAAAATTTTTAATAATTGTTTGGAAAGTTCGACACGATTCTGTTTACGTTCCTCTGAAAGCCTGTGGGAAACCCACTATTACTATGCACAGAGTTTGTGGAGATTTAGTTCTTCATGCAAAAATGTAAGAAATTCTTTCACGGGAAATACCGACTTTAATAGAAATATGCGGGCCATTGCTAACAAAAGCAAAAAAAGTCAGCGTGATTGACTTCAAAAGTAAAAAATGACCCTATCCTTGACACCGCCATTACTATTTGTCCTTTTTTAATATTAGAATGGGGGTCAGCTTGTTTGACAGCAGTAATTACTAAATTGCCTATTCGACGGGCAACTTTTTTCTGACGACACTGCTTTGTGAGGACGTCCAGAACGGGCCTTTGTCTTTAATTCTTCTTCCCGCCTTTGAATGTAGCAACCAAGCGTCTAATTGGGCTAATAGACAATGCTTGTTCCCCTTCTACGTTCACCAACTCTTCCAGGAGTTGAGTTGCATTTCTGCATTTACCAAAGAAGCGAAAATAAGATATAGTTGATTTTTGCGGCTCATTTTCTTCCAGTTGTTTTACAATGCTTTGCAAAAAAATTGGTTTCTCGACAATGAGATAATACCCACGTAATACAGTATATGAAAAATGGAGATATAAACGAGTCATGATCTATAATAATAAAATATGGGAATTTCAGGATAGGCATATTGGGATAAAGAATATATCTGGGGAGAGGGAAATTTGTATAAAAATTAAATAAAGAAATCCGTCAGTATCAAAGATTTAAATAGTTATGTATTGTCAGTGATAAAAGACTTGCAACGTGAGATAAGGAAAAGCAAGGCAATTCTCTAAAACAAGCTAATCTGCAAGATTATTTTACTATTGCAATGTAATTTATAATACAGTTACCCCTCCCACCCTCGGATATAACTCATTCAAACCATTCAACTGTTTAAAGCTTTTTATTTAAAACTACCTTTTGCTTCTTCTCGTCTTCTTCTTCTTCTTCTTCTTCTTCTTCTTCATTCTCAGTTGTCTCCTGCTTAACATGGGAAACCAAAGGAAAGCTTACGGTACGATAAAAGTTAATATAATTCTAAAACTTCTGATAACTGTTTATTGCATTAATCGTATGATCTTGATGGCACCAGTTAAAAATTGATAAACATGTGTCACGTAAGACATTATTGCGTGCAAGCCAACTTATCTGATTGTGTTAAAATAAGACATGTTTGGCGATTTACAGTTTATATTTATCGGGAATTACATAATTGCCGACTTATGAATTTTTAATAGTGAAAAAAAAAAAAAAAGAAAAAAGCACAAAGCAGAAAAAATTTTGACCTATTGAGACTCCCCCTGTACATTACGTGCATGGATTATTGTAATTCGATGCGATAGTGAACCCTGTCACTCAGTCCAGAACTTAGTTGTCTCAGTTCCGAACGCAGACACTCGGTCCAGAACTCAGATGTCTCAGTTCAGATTGAACTAACTGAAATAAGTTACAGTAAATAACATAGTTTAAACTTGCTTTCTGTATGTTGACGCCACGTTTGTGTGACTGTTACAGTAGAATTCTGAGTTGGAATAACTTCACAGATACTGATGACATAATCCTCCTCTGTCATACTAATCGCTATTTTAAATTTTTGAACTATATAAAAATAAGCGACTTGTATCAAAACTTCGGTAACGGTATAACGCAATTTTACTATTAATTTTATCATAACAAGTTTTACTAGTCAAAAAGCGGACGAATAATATTGTATTTACAGAATTTACAGACAGAATTCCATGCTTTTGTTGGCGTACGTTCTGATACGCCATTCAAATTGCGAGTTTTGTTGTACATTACATTGCATAAACTTCTAACTTTAAATCGAAACGATCACCGACATTTATTCCAAGAATTTCCGAATATTTTTATTGCGCCATTTGCAAACTTTCCTAAACGGGTTAGTTTTTCCGATGGTATAACGTCTTTAGTTTTTTCACCAGATGATGTGTTACTGTCTTGATGACGATATCAGTGGCGTGATATTAACAATACTTTCCAATGTTGGCTATAAACGTATGCGAGATGATAAAATAAGAAATCAATGTACGAATATGTATTCTGTACGCTTTGCGTCGAATGTCAACACAAATTTGTTTGGTTTTTTTTTTGTTTTCTTGGCGAGACAATTCGCGCAAACTACATGTCGAGTAATACGTTATTACACTTTGACTAAAGTATAACACTCGAACTAGTTAGATAAGAATAAAACAAACAATGTGTAAATACGATAAGGCAGTCCCACCAATTATTTCTAATAATAACGTTCCGTAAAACTCTTTTTAACTATATTTACTGTTTCTGTTTTCGTTTGTAAAACTGAGCAGAAAATAAAAACAAATAAGTATTAAAAAATTTTTTAGTATTTCTTGGCTTTTCATTTTCGCCGGGCAATAGTAATATAGCCAGCAAATTAATGCTAGCTTCGACTATACAACTTTGCTTTACATCGGTCCTGCTCAGCTAGCACGCCTTATCGAATACTGCGTTTTAATCATACTTACTGGGAAAAGGCCACCTAAGGATCCTCATAATGTCTAACACTTCACCATAATTGGAAAACCTGACAATAAGCTTACGCCATTTGATTCAAACAGGTTTTATGCTGTTCGCAAACAGGAAAGAAATGGCATTGATTAAACTCTGTGGAATGATTTTGTGGAACAATCAATGATATATATACTGCTTTCCTTCACCCAACACATTCTCCTATCACGCAATAATTAATGACCACAAGATCTTAAGCTTTCGAAAAATTTCACTCATTTACTCGTTTTCTAATTTAGTTATTTGTTAAGAAACGTGTGGTAACCTTTTCTTTCCCAAGGTAATTATGGTCACACTTTTATCAATATCGACTGAGACGATCGAAATCATTCTCGATTATCTGGATACACCGGATCTGGTTACCGTATCCCTCACGTGCAGCTTACTTTATAAAATTGTCAGTTTCAAGCGGTACGGATTAATTCTCCCAAAATGGCATGGTGTATCATATAATATTTCCGACGACAGTGTTGCCGAGATCGGACTTTATTATCGTAACGCCGTTTTGATTGGATCAACACTATACATACTCGTTTTTTCTATCGAAAATCCGACGGCGTGGATTATAGATCTAAACGACAAAAATCCTAAGTGGATCAGCGTTTCTATGAAAGTATCTGATTCATATAGACCTGTCAAATATCCGGCAACATCATCGATTCTGAACAAAATATATATCCATGGTGGAATAGATCTGCTCAGTGGAAAACCAACGAACATCTTGTACGAGTTTGACGTACGCGATGTGCAACTGCAAATTTTAGCGCAGGAGGGAACAATTCCTTCCGCTCGTTCGATGCATTCGCTTAACGCAATCGATCATAACCATCTAGCGGTTTACGGCGGTCAATGTGTGACTGACGGTATTATCATGACAATGATTTTCGACGTCCGATTGAGAGAAAAAAAAGTTCAAAATTAACATAATTTTATTTATTAAATTCACAGATGGTCCGTATGATAGTAAAGATTTTGCAACGTACGACATTGCAAATAGAGTTTGGACAATTCACGATCAAATACCCAATCTTCCATATGCGAGATCCTTACATTGCACGCTGAAAGCCCGCGGTAGACTTTATATTTACGGAGGCCAGCGGATTGGCTCGAAACAAAAAACTGAACTACATACTGATAGCCATGTGTGGGCGTATGACATACGAAATCATAAATGGTTAAGGTATATCTCTTCGACGGCTTATACATGGACACCGCTGAAACTTCCACCTGAATGGATTTTCACCTCCGGACAGAAACAAAGCCCTGGCCGACGGGTTGGTGCTGCAATGTTTTGCATAAGAAATCGCATCGCTATAATTGGTGGTGTTGTTGGTGACAATTGGGAGGAAGGCGAAATCGAAAAGCCTTGGGAATGTTTGAAGATATTCTCACCTTTGAAAAAATCTTGGTGTCATATTCGAGTCCAGGGTTTACCACGCATGAGTTGTGTTGCATTCGTTGGTAACTGGTCTGGTTGTATAAGAAAAGCTTTTCTTATTGGCGATGATGCAAAAACGGGAAAGACAACAATGGGATGGATAGTTGGTTGACGTTAATAATTACTATATCGATTTGGAACAAGAACACAAACATCCAATAATTATGATAACACATGCCCAATAAATACCTGTTAGCGCTAGTGATTCTTTACGCAATGTAAGATTAATATTAAGTCATATGAAGCGCCCGTAAGACATTAAATACATCAAAAATAAATTTAATAAGAGAATTTTTGATAAAGTTTAAGATCAAATGGGCTCTAATTATACAATTATAACATAAACAGGCACTTATACTGCAAAGTTTATTTCGCTCTATATATGAATTTTTAATGGTGGTGGCGTAATGTGTGTCAAACGGAAATTCACGTCACAAAAGGATATATTACAGTCAGGGAATATACCAAAGGGAAGCGAATTATAATCTGCGTGCGATTCTTGAAATCTGATTGGCTCACACACGCTTCTTTTTTTTTTTTTTTTTTTTTTTTTTTTTTTTTTTTTTTTTTTTTTTTTTTTTTTTTTTTTTTTTTTTTTTTT
>CAJVPJ010000941.1:0-14339 GCA_910592205.1 Paraglomus occultum | reverse complement strand
TATAAATTATGAATGAGTGCCAATTATTACTTTTCAAAACGTCATCAGTCAAGTTATTTAACTTTCAGCCACACCAGCCTCTTATTTAAGAATGTTCACTTTGTCTGGTTTTGTTGCAGCATGCTCCAAATCAGAAAGTCTTTCACCATGCTCTTGGAATAATTGGGTTTCTATTAACATATGACAAGGGCCTTCTTTATTTCAAAAAATTAATTCTGTACACTTTCAATATATTAGACATTTTTTTCTTTGACATAATGTATCAATATCAAATGTGCTACAATGATAATGAATGAAATTACATAATAAAATCTAACAACATATACTATAGCTATTAGTATTAGTTTACCTGCTACATAGTAATAGATTTGGATGATAGAAATGGTTCTTGTCAGAAAAATTAATTATAACCAGAGGGAACTATGGACAATAGTTAATATTGCTGCATAATATTAAAAATAACAGATAAGCCCTGATGTTAACATGTAGACAAATATGGTCATTCTATAATGCACAGTAAAAGTAAGTTTCCAATTGTCCAAACAAAAATGACTTTATAGTGACATGAATAGATAATGGGTAGTTAAGTAATAAGCAAAAGTAATTTGTAAAAGCATTGTTTAGTCATTGGACATTTGTATGACTTGAATAATTTCATTATTATTGATATTTGACAAAATAAATAAAATTTTTCTCATAATACTATCTATTGAACCAACTTGAGAAACTATAAACAATTTCTGGGTATTATTATTTGTTTTGAAAGCTTAATCTGTTTCCAAAACTTTCCTAGTTAACCATTCACATCAACTGATCAATTGTTATAGTAGGTAACAGAATGACATTTTGAATTTAGTTTCGGTCATCAATTTTTTATTTTAGTAGTTAACTTTGGAACAAACACATAGGCATTACTCGTTTTCAACTGGCCAGCATTTGACATTGAACAGACAATGTTAAGACTTATTGCTAGCGACTCTGACAGTCAATGCTGAACATACTTTGTTTTCACATGCCAATTTGATATATGTATTCTCACTATAATCAGAATTACCTTTAATTCTGTCATGTCCGGTTATCATGCTTATTTCCCGTGCATATTGTGTAATAAGTCTTGATTTTCGCTCTAGTTTTCTTCGTGTGAATTGACTGTTTTTTTTTTTCACAAAATTTGTTGATTACAACGTAATTGACATTGACATACTATTCTCGTACACTGAGTTGCTATTATTAACAAATTCCAAAGAATTTGTCTCACATTTCGATATTTATATCTTTGATTTAGCATATAAATATAGCAGTGATTACTTGAGTGTGAGAAGATAAAGACGTTTTTTACGAGATAAAGTACCACAGAATACCCCTAATATTGAAAATAAACATTTTACCTATCATCTGGGACGACAATGGTGAATGTTCAATTATGGTTTCTGAATTAATTCGACATAAGCGTGCGAAATTATAAAATGAAATCCCAGCTTTGTATTTGGACTTTTTACAACAATATCTTATTTCCCGGCTTGGCACAACCAATGTTTAAGACCATCAATGTAAAATATGGTAAAGATCAGCTACCAAGTATAAAGTCAATGTTGATATATAATTACTTGTGATCGTGTTTCTTTTAATAAGGTTTGCTTATTATTATCGATTAAGAGAATCTACTCTCATTTCAAAAGTCTATTTAGACAGTCGGATATAACTAATATTGTCCAACGCATATGGTTAGAAATAACACTTAATTCAGTTGCAGAGAATCTTACCAGACTTGATCATTTTCCTACGGTATATATGTAGGGCTTTGATCAACACGTAAAGAGATAGTTGAATTACCCACGCAAGGCTTTATCGTGTACCAATTGCAAAGATAAGCAGAAAAAGAAGCTCAGAAACCATATCTTTATTTCCTACAAATATGCGAGTTAGTTATTATCATCTCAAATTAGACTTTAAGTGGACGCCAAGCTTCCACATGATTGGAATGGTGATTGGGGGAGGAGGAGGAGGAGGAGGGGGAGGGGGGACATATAGTTTTAGAAGTTATTAGAAACGACTGCGTTTAGAAGATAAGTTTTGTTCTAATCCACATCTTAATTCCACGAGAACTATAGAAGCTACTACCGATAATGAGTACGTACGTTACGAATCACCCAAACACCCAAACACCCAAACACTTAGGCGCGTGAAGTTTACGCCACGCCATAACAACCTACATGGCCTATTCCGACTGGGTCAGTCTTGACTTGTATGGTATTCTTTGTTTGTTTCGTTATCTCTTTGTTCTTAAAACTTGCACTAACCATTTAGTCATCTATAGTCGAAACACAATGGCATGTATTCTATCCATTTATTTTCACCAAATCATCCCCTCTTTTTCTCAAACAACGACTGTTCTTTGCTTACCTATCTCGGCGCTCGTTCTCCGCTTTTTCCTTTTTTTTTTCTCTTTTTTTTTTTTTTCTCTTTATTTTTTTTTCGCGGACGCCTTGTTTCCCAAATCAAGTGACACAACAACGATAGTTCTCTGCATTCTACGTTCTTTTTCCTCATCTTCCCATGCCACACCCCCCTTTTTCTCTTCATCCCTCCTTTTCCCCAAACAAAAGATATATGTATAGATGTTTATTATAAAATTAAACTTTGGAGGCTTTGTTTCTTATTCTCTTTAGCATGTTTTCATTTTGGGTTTGAAAAACTCTGTGCTTCAATCACTCTAATCTTCCCCACGCATGCAAGAGGCTGAGTTCGCGCGGGCTGGGTTGTGCGATGGTTGATGGCCGTAGATATGCTCTGATTCTGTATAACATATATTATACAGTACGTTTGCATAAACGCAGACCTATTGTAGGCGTTATGTATGTTCTTGGATTACTAGCATACATGCAGTGGAATGAAGGGGGGGAAACTTTGTCAAGAGGGTTAGAGTTAGTCCATGGCTAAATGTGATAAAAATAGCATCCCATCATCTGGAAAAGGCAAGAGAGAGCGGGCGAGAAGATTGATGTCATCATGTGAGGACGGGATGTGGATTGGATGTCTATCGAGAGATTCTACATGGGTAGTAGAGATGATAATAAGAGAAAAGTCGTTATTGTTATTCCCGTTCGTTGTATTCGTGGATTACTACGTGTGTTGGACGTACAAAATATAGTCTTTTCGCTTGTATAACTGGGCTCGAACGCAGTCTTGCAACCGGATTAATGTTGTGTTTGTTGTTGTGTTATTAGTATGTGTTATTACGTTATTGTCTACAAGAGCGACCCACGCTAATATCAATGACCCTCTCTATTATCACAGCAAATAAACACAAAAAGTAAAAAACAGGAAACATGTTTACGAGTTTGACTGGTCAGTCAGCTAAACGTGTTTGCTTTTTTTGGTACAGGTTTAACATTTGTCCCTGCAGGTCTAACGTTTATCCACGCAACCCTTTGGTCGCACTGGTAAGTTAGTATTGTTCTATTGTCAACATTAATTAGTAATAATATCTATTGATAGAAACATCTTTTTGTTCCACCGGAGAAGGACGGCTTGCCACCGGCAACCGACAAAACGGTTCAACCGAACGTATTTTCTATCTCGTCTTGTATTTGTGTTGGAATAGACTTGGAAAACAAAAACAGCATAAGGAAGGTGGTTGAGTGGTTGTGTGTCAAACAAAATAGTCTCCGGGCCATGTAATACAGCATGATAGCTGACAACGAAAAATGGCAATCTCTTTTCGATAATGGTTCTTTCGTTGGGTTGAACGCAAGGATGGCGATTGGAAAAGCTGTATTAAGCTTTATTAGTGGAGTACTTCAATGGTTCTCGAAAGAGTAGAGTTGGATGGTTACAATTGGTAATTATTGACACAACAAAGAAAGTAGCAATAGTTTAAGGAATTAAGGAATAGAGCGGATGAATAATCCGATTGGTTTATAGAGTATCCAGTAGAAATGACGAACTCATTCGTTTCTTTGTCTCGATAAAAAAACATGACATGAACACAAATAGACGGGCTTACAACACAGTCGAGAACTATAACAGCAACCGTTAATCATGAATTCATTGGGGGAGAGGTGAGCAATAGAAATGAAATGAGGTGTGTAAGAATGTGGTTGTTGTTGTTTTAATTCATTGATTGTGATTTGTTTGGTGAAACGATTGTATGTAGGGTCGATCAAAAGGTATCATTTTTAAGCGAAAAGGTCCCAATATGATCGGGGGGGAAAAGATAATCATCCCCAAAATAGCAATTTTGGATATCATTTCTCATTTACATATCGACTAAATCACATGATCGCTGATTGTTGGGTTTGTGCTATTATTTACACTTCCTTTTTCGAGAATGTAATCGAAAAGCGTGTGATTCGTTGTGATCGAATTTAAGTTGTGACGAAATAGGCCATATGGTTCGCCGGGACCAATGAGATGTAAACATGTGTGATGCAAGAATGCAATGTAGCAATGTAATGCAGTAATTTAATGTAGTAATGCACAATAATAAACAATCAATGATCAACATGGCAATTTCGTATTAATAACGGATATCCCATCCTAGAGCTAAATGCGTGATAACGATGTGTGATAACGATAGATAATTTTTAGAACAATAGAAATCATCCATATAGATTTCCAATTACTAATAATGCAATGGTGAATTTAAAATGCCGCTATTTTTAGATTAGGCAATGAGAATGAATGACGATGGTATGATATCGATCATCTATGTTGTTGATTGCGCTATTGGAGGGATGTTATTATAATGTCTACTCATGGCACAATGGGTTCGATTGTAGCGTATGTAGTGCAAGTAGTGAAGTAGTGCATACCATCAGATTTGCTCTGACCTATGATATGTCATCTCTGTACATGTCAAACATATTTCAGATGGCACGTTTTGTCGCTTATGAACAATCATCGATATAGAATGCGAGAACGTGGTCTAATACAATGAATGAGTCAATAACGTACCTGTCACTGTGGACCGGAGACGCATTTCCATCTAAGGAATTGTGCATATGATATTCTGGCAACGTGGACATTTATAAATTTGGCAAATAAACATGTGGATCAGAATTAAAGGTTTTTTTTTTGTCTAACGAAGCCCTTGAGAGGAGGAGGTCAGTCGGATTATGTATAAGGGTGTGCGTCAAAAGACGCACCTTTACCGACCCATGACCCGGTGTACATCAGTTTATGGCTAGATTAGTCTCAATTATAGATATGTGATTGTATAACATTGACATACAATATACCGTATAAAAAAATTCTATAGAATTAGAGTAGGGTAATAGATGAATAGAGGATAGTTGTAAGGTAAGCGACAAATGAGTTGAGGCAGTTGTAAGGTGAAGCGACAAATGAGTAGAGGGGACAAGTGACTGATAGGGTTCGAGTCGGGTTATACAGTACATTAAGGCCTAGCATATAGAGTAGGGGAATATATTAACACACATATATAATTTAAGAGTAACTTATTACGTCCGTATTCCGTTGCGCAAGTGGTTCAAGGCTGTTATGTGGGAATTCCGCACAGAAATGACAAAAAAATTTTTTTCATTCTTTAACTGCAAAATAACTTCATTGCAAGTTTTTTCTTGGACGTAACGAATAAACTTATTTATTTTTATACTTTCGTTGCTATAATTATCAAAACCTGTAAATTATTATTAACTAAGTTATCATCACGAATTGTGTGTGCAAAGTAACCATGAGATCGTGCTCCGACTGCCCCAGCGGAAGTGCGGCGGTGTACTGGTGTTGGTGCAGTGGTTGGTTGGTTGGTTGGTTGGTTGGTTGGTTGGTTGGTTGGTGTAGTGGTCGGTCGGTCAGTGTAGTGGTTGGTGTAATAATAACTAACCCACGCCGTTAATCATTCTTTTGTACTTTGGCAAAATGCGATCTACCTTGGACCATATAAAAAAAGTTTTTTACATAATCGAATGTACTTTGTCTGTATTGTTTGCTGATTTACATTAATATACTTTAAAAAAATGCAAACAAATAACAGGATTAAAGCAAGTAATTAGTCGAACGATGATTGTAATGTAACAATGGGAATAAGGCTTTATTGACAATAAAATAATTTAATATGGACAAATTAGTTGTCATTATAATACGTATTATAAATTCTTATCAAGGCCCAATGATAGACAGACAAGCTAACCATATTCATCGGTTTTTCTTTGAGGTCTGTCTGTTCACCTTCTTTCTTTGTTTCCCGCCTATTTCTGCTATCCTGCAATCAACACAAATGCATGCATCAGATAACTCTATTTTCTCATGGTCTAACAAGAGCGATGGGATGAAGAGACGAGCAAAAAAAAAAGGGGGAGGGGGAGAGAAGGAAAAAAGGGAGAGGGAGGGAAAAAAAGGGAGAGGGGTTGATGTTGGGGAAGGGGAAGGGGAAGGGGAAGGGGAAGGGGGGGGGGGGGTTGAGTGATGATGGATTTGGGTAATAGAATGGGAGAGAGAGAGAGTTTGTGCTGTGAGAGAGAGAGAATATGACAAACGATATGTAGCGTAACACAATGTTACATTCCCTTTGTTTACTTAATTCATCGCAGCTGTTCACATGCTACCGCTGATTATCAACGGTATGTACGTTTCCTTCTCTTCTTCTTCTCCTCCTTCTTCTTCTTTGTGCGCTTGAGGAGACGTTGATAAAGCGAAATAATTATTGTGATGATAACAAAGAAAATATCAAGGTGGGGCAATATGAATTAATTATATTAATATGTGATTGTATCTATACATCTGTGTATCTTCATTAATATATTTGTGTGTCGGTGTATTATAATTAATATGTATCATCTATTATGGTATGCGATGTGCGTTTCGCTACAGAAGGTAAAATGTCACATCATATACGCAGATCGAATACACTATGCATATACGTATACACATAATATGTACATACGTTTTTAACCCAGGGACTGACAATACTAATGCGTGAAAATGAAATTAATACCACAGATTTAACCAAAATTTCTTAGATTAGATGGTTGTAACTGGATTTGATATCATTAAATGATACACAAGAAAACAATGGCTACGGAATAAGAAAAAAGAACGGAAACATTTACTACCGCAACTACAGTCATTCTGCTGCATGTCCGGTGTGTTCCATTGCATTTTTTTTTCTCTTTAGTATTTTACTGATTTGGCAGTGAAACATTTTGTTTATTTCTATATCAGTCGTCCTGTGTACACATAGCTGATCGAGCGCATTATGAATATCAATCTGTGCAAGTTGTACATGACAGCAAACCTCATACACATCAAAAATGCCAGTGCTAGCGTCATAACCAAGACTAACACTTTTTCCACAAAGAAACATTTGATTATTTATTAAGTAAACCTTTAAATTATTTTTAAAATTCGCTTGTAACATGAGCCCATACATCGGATTTATACCATATTTGGATATTCCTCTACTTTAATAATATACTCGTTTAACCACGTTCCCAACCTTATTTGGGTTGTTATACAAATATCTTGTACCTATCAGAGTCAAATTCTCTCGAATCATAATATAGTTTTGTCGATAACATGGCCACTTAAAACTTTTCTGTGTTGCTAATATAGATTTGAAAAAAAAAAAAGATTAAATTTACCATGACACACAGTTTCGTTGAATTTGGTAGGCCCCGCCTGTTTCCAAGTAGAAGGTGCATCTATCGAAAATGAGTAAAGATAGGGTAAGGATAAACCATAAACCTACATTAATGATAGATTAAGGAAAGGTTGGCATTTTAATATTTAATATCAAATTAATACGTGATACATATTAACGGATTTCCTCTACCCAGAGAAACTGAAAACGAAAAACAACAGCGGACAAACAACTAGACCACGGGTAAATAGATTAAGCTATTTAATGGAAATTGCAAAAGCATCCACATACAAGCCAAATCATAAACAAGTTACCCATACAAACACTGTTAGAGGAAAAAAACCACCTATGCACAAAATCAATAGCGTTTATTCGTCGTCATTTGATGATTTAGACATTTTTTTTTTCACAATGGACCAAAATATAGCAACAAAGCAGGCTGGGTAAACAAGGTAAAGTTTACATTGTTTGCATACGCCAAGATATACTCACATCTAGAACATAGGAACGTAATTTATGAGTTATATTGGATTGCGACGATGCAAGTAATACGAATGATTTCGCATTTACGAGTATAGTCAATGTGTAAGTGTGCGCAAAACCACTTGATTCCAATATTTTTGCCTCGCCTCGGCTTGAGCTTCCAAAAAGAAGATGGTAATAAAAAAATTTTCAAAGTTTTCCTTTTCATAGCCATAGGGAACGTTTATTCATCATCTATGTACTACATGAGTTTGATCAATCGATAGAGTCTTTTGATCTCCAGAGCACAATGGGATGGGATGTGAAACGGTCGAGCGTATCAAACTAGGCTTTAAGGTGATAAGAAAACGAGTTGATTATTTATCCGGGTTTAACAAACAGTTTAATTAAGGTAATCGAACATGTAGTGATAGATCAACTAGTTATATGGGTGATTTCCTAAAAATTATTCATTATCAAAAGAAAAAAGAGATGTTCACGAGGGAAAGGAAAAAAGGAAAAAGGGAAAGGGAAAGGGTCAGGGTTTAGGGTTAGGGTTAAAGAAAAGAAAAGGCGATGGATAACTGAGTAAAAGGGAATCAAAGAATAGGGAATAAACTCCAAAGACAAACGAAACCGATCAGGAAAAAAAAAAAAAAGAGCGTTTGTGATGACATGATTTGCTTCTATATTACGACGGGCTTCTTTAATTCGGTAATCGGATACCACCGTTTTATTTCTTTAGGATAACAATTGATGGTTTTGTTAATGAGATTTGTAAAAGTAGTAGTACATTAATTTATACAGACCTTTTTACCTTCAACGGACGTCAACGGAACGTTCCCCTGGGAACGCAACGCCCCCCTTTTTTGTAATTCATCTGCAAAAAGCACTATAATAATTAATACCAACTACGGGCTATTGCAACGGCGGCTATTACAACGGCTATTAAAACGGCTATTACAACGGCTATTCTATTGCAACGGCTATTGCTACGGTTGCTACGGCTGCTACGGCTGCTACGGCTAATACTAATTAATATATTTATTACCACCGCTACTATTACACCATCCCTTCTCTCTTTCTCGAGGTATCTGCCATAAATGTCACTACTGATCATGCATTTCGAATATGTGTCAAAAATATGTGATATCTTGTCACAGCTAGGGTATTACCTACTATAACGAGTGAATTTGTAATATCACAAAATGACTAGCTATTCAAATCTGTGCACTGTATATTTATCTAAGTTAAACCACTTAGGGCGTTTTAAAATATAAGGTTCACATATAAATCACATGACCAGCCATGTGTGGATATATTTAAACTCGTTAAAATAAATAACCTTCTTACTCTAAACTTACTTTGCTAATATAAATCAGTACAAGCACCGAATTGACCAATAAAAATCCAGACGCTAAAATTTATTTATGTGGGCCTCCCCAAGTCGTTCAATTTATAAAAGGTTATTCCTGACTTATAATCTTTTTGATTTCAAAAAAAAAATATTCGAGACGAAGGAAAAAAAACTTTTTCGTTTTCATCACATTTGGTTCGATTCGAAACGAATATCATCATATAAACAACTGACGCACGCAACTGACGCACGCAAAAATCCATCATCATTCATACAATTAATATATATATACAACACGCACGCACGAAGCACACACACACTCAACTTTACACACATCTTGCATCATTCAAAAGCTTTTGCATACACACATTATCTGACTATATAACCTTTTCAACTCTTGTCGTTTTCTTTTGTAAAGAAGACAGATATTAATAACGACTATCGATTAGTATCTTATTAATAAACAACAAATCTTTTATTGTCCCCACCAAATCTCCCCCCCTCCCCCCTCCACAAACGATATAAATAGCGTCTCACAGATTTTTTTTTAAAATCAACCCACCCCCACACACGATCAATAAATATAGCATTTACGGATTATTCCCTTTCACAAACAAAAACCTGGTCCCTCACTCGCATCCTTTATCAATATCACAACATGCAACGTCATGCTTTCACTTCTCCCTTTGCTCTCTCTCATGAAGTCACTCATGCTCCCGTATCAGCCATAGGTAAGATAATCCACAAGGATTTGGTTTCGTCGTTTCGTTGTGTTCTGTTCTGTCGTTTCGTTGAAAACTCGTACTCGAGGAAACGTCTCTTGTCAAAAAGTACGCGTTTTTTCCACTACTAAACAAGTGATATCAATTTCATTATCTATTTTATCTATATAAATCACATCCTCTCTCCATTACACGCGACTACAACTACGACACGGATAAAACCCTCTTTTGGAATACGACTCGCAAATCTATCCACGTTTCTCTTTTCACACTCTCTCCCTCTCGATACTCTCCCTCTCTCGATACTCTTCCTCTCTCGATACTCTTCTCGCTCTTCATCCATCATCAGAGCTTTCTTACTGTCCATCACAGTCTTCTCTGGTTTCCATTCATCAAACCGCATTCGATGCACACGTCTCACACTCCACATCAACTACTCTTCCCGCTCAATCGGTCCCAAGTCATCCACTCACACACCAACAGCCACTCTCCTCTCCAGTGCAATTACTATCTCCGTCTCCCTCATCTCCATTAAGCTTTCTGGAATATCGTGAGAGTGCTCCAACATCAACCGAAGAATTCGATACACCCGAGTTTTTTCAATATAGCAAGGAAAAATATGAATCGGCCAAGTCGGGAGTAAAGAGACGAAAGAGACGAGGCGATAACGACGGAATATTGGTCGATGGTCAGGGTGGCATCATTGGACCGGGAGGCGGCACTGAGGAAGGTGATGATGATGAGAATTGTAGGTGAGTTGATTACACGAAACGGAACGCGAATGAGAGAGGGGTTGGGAGACGCGGAAGAGCTTGAGAATTAGATCGCGGGCAAATGCTATGATTGTGGGGATCTTGGGTGTGTCTCTGGGTGTCAGTGTGTAAGTGTGTAAGTGTGTCCAGCGCATCAATGTGTATCCAATGTATTAGTGCAATATAGTGTGTGTCAGAGTGTCATTGTACTAGTGCAATAGTTTGTCGTATGTTTGTATGTTGTGTGTGTGTTTGCGTGTTGATGTTTTGTATGTTTGCGGGTTGTGTTTGTGTTTGTGTGTTATAATATGATGGGGGGATGGGTAGGACTAATTAATTAGTTTCATCTTTTTATTTCATTAATCACGTGATATTATATCCTATTTCTAATAGATCAATTTATTTTTATAGTGCCATATCACATGCAGAATTCCGTCGTCAAGTACACATTCAATCTGAACAAAAGCGACGCGCTGAAATCAAGGATGGGTTTGAAGAATTGCGTCGGCAACTTCCATTCGCATATAATGGGAGAAAGATGAGCAAAGCCACTTTGTTGCAGAAAAGTAAGTATTGATGTTGAAAAGTACCGATGGTTGATATTAGCGAGTCGTTAGTATGTGTATTTACATGTTACATATTTTGACTATTTAGCTGTTAATCATATCAAGCAAATGCGATCAAGAGAGAGCTTCCTTCTTGAAGAAATTAATAGACTCAATCAAACTGTATTATACCTCAACACACAATTGGAAAACGAAAAAAAGTAAGTTCCATGTGATTGCTTGCTGTTTTTTATTCATCTCCTTTCATCTTTTGCCACTCCCTGGTATATTATTTTCCTTCTCTTTCCCAATTTCTCTACATCATCCTTCTTACATTTATAATTTTGTCTCTCTTTTTTTTTCTCTCTCTCTCTCTCCCTATTTACCATCCCCCCCCCCCCCCCCCCCACCACCACCACCACCAACCATATTCGTATATTTCAAGCCTAATAAAATCAATCCTATAGCTCCTCTATTCTATTAATTACGACATCTATTGGTTATATAATTTAATAGTATCAGCTATTCAAGATACGATACTAAATACCTCACTACCCATTCGATAATCCAATAATGCAAATTGTCTCTGACATGCTTCATGATATTTAACAGGATGGGGCAAATCTATCGTCAGAGACAGACTCTTGACAAAATTTACGCTCTCGGATTGTGAGAAGCAAGAGAAGCGATTATTCCTGTCGACGTGTAAAAAACGATCAAAGTAGAAATACTTTGAGCATTCAATCAGCCAGCAATAGGAGATAGATTGTTATTGATTGGAGAGTAAGTAAGACAGAGAAATAAATACTTTGAAGATATATAAGACACATCGATTTCCATATGTCGGTTTTTAATTTTTGATTTAATTATATATATATATAATCTTTCAACTTTTGGGATCCAGTCAATATGCTACAATCATTCCTACAATGGTTTTATGATTGGCTGGTTTACATGAATGCTGTTACTTGTAGCTATAAAAAAGCTTGTTTTAGTTTGTGTTGGGAGTAATAGTGGTTTATTATGATATGATGGGGGGAGAGAGGTAGAAGGGAAGGGAGAGAAAGTGAGAGAGAAAGAGAGAGGAAAGCGAGAGAGTGAGAAAGAGAATGAGAACGAGAATGAGAGAAAAAGAGAAATTAATATTGTATAGTTATAGCGCATCTATTATTTTCTTTGCATACATAAAAAAAAAAGGTATTTATCTATACACACTTGGAGTATGGCTGCTATAATAAGAATTTGATTGACGCATGTAAAGTGTATCAGATATCATTAGTTAATAGCCCGTACCACTCTAATTTATGACCCGTATTGAACTATTCAACCAATCATATTTCTTCACTCTCGCTAAAATCCGTGATACCTCTATCTTGCGTCATGCAAATTGCAAACATTATATCAAGCGTCTAGCCATCCTCGTTATTATTACCTCATCGTTTCTTCAACTCTCTCTTTATATAGTATTTCAACGATGAATCCTCTGTATCCAACGCAAAACCCGTTACCCACGTCAGCCGCTGCTACTGCTTTTGCAATGGCGGACCCTTACTCGTGGGATCTTACATCTCTCGAAGACAACATTGAAGCACAGAAACTACTTGCTGCAGCGATAGCTTCCAATGATCGATACCGATACGAGGAAGACGCAAAGAGGAAATTAGACTTGTTGGAAGACTTTATTCAACAGACTCCAACCAAAGCAAGTCGTAAGTAGGACTGGAAAAAAGAAAGAGAGTGCAAGTTTGTGTGCGACAAGTATAGTTTTACGAATGCTTGGGGGGTATGGTCGGCCTGGCCTGGAAAGCTCTAACCCATGACTGATATGACCTGTCTTTGCAGATAATCTAAACATTTCGTCTGTTCCTCATCCGGATCTCTCTACTCAAGGTTGGTAAACTCGCATGGGGTAAAGAGTTGCGAAAAGAAAAAGTAGTATTTTTTAAAAACGGTTTTAACGTGGGAGAGGAATCGCACGACAAGTCATCATACATGATGAACGTCGACTGTTGCATGTTTTTGTCGTAGGAACGTGAAAAAGGTTGAATATTTTCATTCATTTGGTTTATTAGATCCGGCAGAGTTGAGCAGTTCACCAACGCTGTCAGAACAATCGCCCGAACCACAAAAGAAAAAACCCGGAAGAAAACCGCTTACAAATACTCCAAGCTCTGTACGTTTTCAACATTGTTTTATGGTTTGGTGATTCAAAGCTGCAATGGTGCTGGGTCTTTTGCACGCGCGCACATTTGTTGATAACAACACAAAACGACTAATATAAACGACTATCGATTCTATCATAATGACTTTATGACATTAGAAACGCAAGGCACAAAACAGAGCTGCACAGCGAGCGTTCCGTGAACGAAAAGAACGTTATGTCAAAGAACTCGAAAATAAAATCAAATTACTAGAATCACAATCTGCCAAGAGCGTTCAAGAGAATGAAAAACTCAGAGCACTAGTAGAACAGTTACAAGAAGAGAACAGTCTACTCAAACAGTCTAATTTTTCATTTGATTTCACCGTCGACAGCACGTCTAAAAGTACTGCCGCCATAGATAAAGAGATTAGCGAGTTTGTTGGACAGTCATCCGGAGGCCCGACTAGACCAAACATGAGCACACCTCCATCATCGCAGGCTAGTGACGAAGAAGCAAGCACGCCTGCAAGTAGTGTGGGAAATCTACAACCGATCGAAGCAGCAACACCCTTTAGCACTTTTTCCAATTCTCCTCAGATATCGACATACGACTTTGTCATCGGCGACGATGATATCACAGTTTCGGAACCTGCGCCGCCCAAGCCCACTAAACCGTCGTCTGCCAAACCACAGTCTGCAAAGGAATTTTGTCAGAAATTCACTAATGGAGTATGTCCAGATGACTTGGATGACGATGA
>CAJVPJ010000940.1:0-14399 GCA_910592205.1 Paraglomus occultum | reverse complement strand
CGGATTGGCAGGGTTTAGATTTATTGGCAGTTGTGTTTATCTTATATTTAGAGTATTTACTGGGTGATGGATTAGACGTTTTTTTTTGTGGAGCGTTTTGTCAAAGGCGTGAACATAATTCATTCTACATGACATCATTATTTATTGCCGTGAATTCCAAAGACTTATACACCCGATTGTACTTTTCACTCATCTTTCATTTGTATAGATTGTAAAATTATTACTGGGAGGGAAGAGAGTGCAATCTCATCCTTTAAAGTTATCCTCAATAAACTACTTAATTGCTTCAAATTTATTAGTATTGTTGTAAAGCGGTTACATACTGTAGTGACGGTCTATGCCGTCAAAGGTAAAACGGCAATGGAATTAAATTTCCATTAATAGTAATGATAATGGAAACTGCATTCATAAAGCCGGACTCACCCGCTCAATTACGATAACCAGGCAGGTTTTGATTGGAGTTCTAAAGAACGGTTTCAAGCTAACGAAACTTTGGTACTCTAAAAACTGTGAATGGATGACGGTATTCGCTTTAACGTATCCAACGCTACGTTACAATAAGCGGGAGAATTCGAGATTGTGACTAGTAATTTGATCTTAGCCTAACTATTATTTATAATCTTATTGGAAGAGCGTTTGCCACTTTTGCTTAGTTTATTACCAAAATTATCGTTAGCACAATCATTTTTACATTGTTCGTATGTATTTATTACGGGTAAAACGTTAATGAAACATTTCCTTTTTCATATCCCAGTACCATAATACAATTATTGTGCTGTAAAGTTACACTAGTATTGAGAATGCGGCGGTCTCAATAAAGCGTTCTTGTTCCAGTAAAAGCAGGATGCATAGAAATCGTGTACAATATCGTAGTGTTAGTGTAGTAAAATACTTTACAAACTCGTTCAAAATACGATAGATACCAGACCGATGGCTTGTACGCAAGTGTCGACTGCACTTGCATTTGAATGACTGCATAATGTTCAACGAAGAATGTAATTTTCATACTTTATTTTATGTCACGTACATTACAATATACAGTACAATATATATTATAAATACAATACACTTGCTTATAAACAGGGGGTTCGGCGCGTTAGTTATATATGGAATATGTGTCATCTGGGTAACGATATTGCTTATAGTCAATCATTTTTACACCAGTTTCAGTTTTCAAGTTACGCTCCATGGTATCTAACTTTTCTTCCGAATATAAACAAACCCAATAAAGACGTAAGCGTTGCTAAATAGAGACAAGTTAGAATAGTTGAATACATTTTACGCAAGTCAAAGAGTCTCTCTGAACGCGTAACCCATACCTTGCTGATAACAATGTCTATAAAAATGTCATCTTCAGACAAAACATTAATTGTGCATGGCAAAATGTATTCAGCATAGTCACCGCCATTATATTTAATGTCTGCATTATATTGTATTTTCCCCGTCAATGTTTTTATTGTTGTCTACAAAATCAAATGTTTATATTTATTATGTATATACAATTACGACTGTATTAAACAATTTTTATTTAATACTTACTACGATTGTTATTGGCACTGACTCCCAAACATTTTCCAACAAAATGCTGAGTTTGTATTTATTCGGGGGTACTTGGAATATGGGTATTGTCAACTAATAATCAACGATCAGTATTAATATTTGACATCATTATTATTGTACGAACGTTAGGTTATTGTATTACTTACTTTATTATTTGCATAAAGGTGCAAATATTCCCAATGACTATAAAATAATAAGTATTAATAATAGTACAATCATAACAAACGATTCTCATTAATTACTTACCTCGTCACATTATTAGTATTTTCAACATGACTTTCAAACGCAAAATGAGCTTTCAGATGATCTAATAATAGTATAAGTAACTTAATATAGTATGCATGATAGTCTATAAATTATGCAATCAAGTGTCAGCCCCTTACATTTGTGCATGTAATAAACTTTTTCGAAAAATGCGTTCATGTTTTTGTAATTACGCGGAGTATTATTGTGCGTGTTATACCAAATTGTAGCACTGCTGTACCATCGGTTATAATCATCTGCTCCATACTGATAGTTACACAGTGATTGCCATTGATTGATAGCATCCAACTCATGTATTGCCTTATGATGATGACTATCTACAAGGAGTTTAAACCATTCTACATCGATGCAGTCAAGCTTGTTTACATATTCATTAATTACACGAAATCCATCTCCTTGCATAAGTAGATTCCTAATATGCCTGATATCTTGTTCAACTTCTCTTCTGTTCCTCAATCCTACATGTGCCATTAAACTTAAATACCAAGCATCACTGTAAACTTTGTTTACTTCAATCGCTGTCTCAATATCAAACAATGCCTTTCCAAAATTTTTCATATCTAACTTGATCATTGCTCTATTGCACAGTGCCATGTAATTTGTGGGATCAGCTTGTAGTATTTGTGTGTAGATATTCAACGCCTTTTCAAGTTTATCATTTTTGTATGCAGTTTTAGCCTTTTGAAATAACTTGCTTATATTTGGTGCTGTTAATGACTTCCAAATTATACTCCATGTAGATCCAGAACCATACGTTTTTGTTCTGCTATCTCCTTTTTCTTTTTTAAATATAAAGTCATCACACATATCAAATATTTCTGCATCAGCATTGCTTCCAACATTAGCATCATAAATGTCTTGACAATCACTGTCTACAATGAAATGTTGAACATTACTAAATATTGTCTGTTGTGGCATATAATACACTTTATCCTTTCTAATTTCACTCCTGCAATAGGGGCACTCTAGATTATTTAATGATAAAAGTGCCTTTGAACTAATAACATGTTTGCAGTTGAGCTGATAAAAGTCACCACCGACTTCACAAACAATAGGACATGTTAGATCTTCTTTGATACAATCAATTCGATTAACACCTTTTCCTTTGTCTTGTTGTTTCCCATTTTGGGCATTTACCATTATTTTGTCAGGCGAGTACTCTGAAATCATTTTTGATTCGACTTTTAATTTCTTTTTTAGATAGTAGTACATACTGACTAATTTTGGTGTATATTTCTCATCACAACCAGCAATATCATCAGATGTTGTGACAAACAATTGATTGTTTTTGGCCTCAAGACTCAACAACACCTCAATAGACTTGAATTGAATGAATTCTGTGGTTGCATTATTCAATGAGTCTAATGCCATGTAATAACAGATAGCCTGTGTAGTTGTAGAAAATGTTTGCTGGACAAGTTGCTGGACAATATCCAAGATGCCAAACCAAAGTTCATCACTAACATTCCGATTTTCTGTTGCATTCTCAGTATAGCATAAACTGACATGATACCATAGATACTCAAGAAGCACCCTTTCCTTAAAACTCATTGAAATGTTAGACTCTTTTTGTTCATACCATTCATCAAGACTATCTTGTAAAATCACAAGCTGTCTCCAGGTTGTATACCATGGTTTGCCTGATGATCCAACATGAAAAGCTTCTTTAAAACCCTTCCAAAATATCTCAATGTCAAAATCGCCCAGAGGGACTTCGACTCCTGTAAATAACTTAATCCCAACTTTAGCTACTCCAGAAACAAGTAAGCTTTTTAACGCTTCAATGGCTCGACCAACATTTGTCCGATGCTGGTTTTGCTCACTAAAGACAGTATCTAACGTGTTCTTAATGAGCTCAAGAAGGTATTTATTATTATAATTGCATTTAAAGCCTTTGATAGTTTTGTCTGATTCATTAGATTCCTCTCTTCCATGTTGCATGATCATCAAATGTGCATTCTTGTAAGTAGAAGTGGCTTGCCTAATACCATCAATAAAGGAACTTGTAAATTGACAGTCATTCCGATGCATTTGCTCCAGTATAATTATAATAATACGTAATTGCCATTCCAACTTGATGGTCGTCTCTCCTGAAAACACTTTGTCAAACTCTTGAGAACAGAGACTGTCCACGGCCATAGTCAACACCTCTACTGACACCTCTTCTCCCTTATGTTCGAGAATGTATTTGAGTGCGTAAACGTTCTCTGAATATTTCAAGTCCGTTAACAATTTCTTTATTTGCGCATTAGCTGACATAAGCCCTTGTTCCATTAATTGGAGTATAATTTTCGGAAAACTGCTGCTATTACTTTGAGTCATGGTACTGCTCGGTGTTGATGTAAAAGATGTAGTAAACGTAGCATTAGGAGCAATTGCTGCGGGAAAAGTATCTGCTGCGCAACCGGTTGTTGAGCTAGAACTCGGGTCAGCCGTAAAGGGAATTGAGCTTTTGGGTTTCTATAAAGTAACATGGACTAGTTAATAAGTAAACGAGCGATGTTTGCATATGCGTTTTGTTCTCTTATACCTCATATGCCATTGTGTAAATTGGTCTCTTTCTTACTCACTAACGCTTGGTGGCATCGACGATGATTTCTATTGTTTATATTTTCCCGCTATTGTAATTGGCTGAAATTCGCTGTGCGATATGTAATGCATGATCATAGTTAAGAAACGTCCATTCCTTATATGGTGAGTATGCCGTGTGCGACGTGGGAGATAAATGTGTAATCTTTATTGTAAATTTATGTGGATTTCTTAACTAATTAAAGGACCCGAAGTCTCAATTGTAAAGAACAACATTATTTCCGGTTATAATTGTATTATCATACCGATCATACTGTACGACATCAAGTGTGGGAATAAATATGTGGGATGGTGTGACATGCTTTATTGTTACCGTTACTATTATTATATCATTATTTAGCGAGAAAACCTGCATAACATTCCGTTATTTTTATTCAATTGTCTGACTAATAATAATAATAACGATAATAATAATAGCTGCGTGCTAGTAAATTCATAAACGCTTTTACAAGTCAGGTGATTATGTGGAAGAATTATGAAAGCAAGCCTTGCCGAAATAAATGCGATTTAAAATATTATGACATGTACGTCGTATGTTGAATTTTCAAGCTGATGACATGCCGATATTTTCTATGAATTATACCATAAGCGTTGCCGTCAACAATGAGTTAATATACAGTATTATTGTTGCAATGAGCGAGTAATATTACAATCGACGAAAAATCGTACTGTATTCGTTAGCATGTCAAATATTATATTTTTACCGTAAATATACATTTGACGGAACATTTTGATAATTTTTACAATTGAAGAGCAGTTGTTGCAATGGTTGGTGCAACTATGGATTAGGTACCAATCTGAACATAATATTATCTAACATTACATTCAATCCCAAACTGATAACATAATTTTATAGTAATAGGCGTATCTCCCGTAGGGATAGTAACAATCATAGTTTGACATTCAGTATACAGTATATCGTGACTAACAGTGGTGGTACTACTACCATGGTTATTAGTTCGTCTATGGCAAGTACAAGTATATAATGATATTGTCAAAACTCTGCTTAGTTAGTCTGTGAAATTCCTTAAGACGATTCTAACAATATATTAACTCTCGTAAACAATGTTATAAGCAATATGGATTAGGATGGGAGAAACTTGACATAAATTATACTTAAGAGAATGCCAACAAAAAGTGCACCTAAAATCTCGAAACATGTAATATACGCAATAAAAAACGTATTATCGAGAAAAAATGACAGCCGTTTATTATTATGACTATTTCTTGCTAAGTACATGTTTAATAAGTCAGATGTTTTAACTACTGCATTCTTTACTGCATGTTGCGTACTAATAATAAATAATAATATATATCATAATTTAATAAAGTGTGATTGCCCATTAACATGTTTGCGTTAATAATATATGTTATATCTTCCAGGACAACGATATTGCCTATACTTAATCATCTTCACACCAGTTGAAAACGTTTCAAATTTCAAGTTACGTTCCATATCGTCTAGCTTCTCTTCTGGATACAAACAAACCCAACAAAGATACAAGTCTGACTAAAAATAAAGCAAAGTTAGAATAATTGAATACAACTCATATAATAACAGTAATACAAAACCATGCTTACATTATCACTGATAGCAAGTTCGACATAAACGTCATCTTCAAATGAAATGTCGACCGTGTCTGGTAAAATATATTCAGCATCATAGCCCTTATATTCAATGTCTATATTACCTTTTATTTCTTGAGTCGATGTCTTTATTGTAATCTACAAAATAAACGTATAAGGTAAAGCACTGATACTAATAGTAATCAACAATATAATGCTTATTCAAACTTACTACGAAAGTTGTTGTCGGCTTCCAATTTCTCAACAAAATGCTGAGTTTGTATTTGTTCGGAGGTATCCGGAATAAGGGTATTTTTACCTAATGGACAAACGTTATTGGTCAATACTTACAAACAATATGAAAGAGTTCCAAACTATTGTAATAATAATGAACAACTTACTTTGTTAGATCCACAACAGCGCAAATATCCTATAAAACTATTAAATAATAAACTTAATAGTAATAGCATATTGTTATGAACACAGAATACTTATCATGTACATACCCATGACACTTTTTAATATCCAGGTATTTAATATGGCTTTCAAATATAAAATGTGCTTTCAGACAACCTAAAAATAATAAAGTAAATTAGTAATACATAATAATGTGAAAATGTGTAATCAATTGCAACCACTTACTTTTATGCATGTAATAAACTTTTTCATAAAACATGATTGTCTTCATATGATTAAGTGGAGCATTATTATGTTTGTTATACCAAGTTATGGCAGTATTGCACCATTTGGCATAATCATCCACTCCATACTGATCATTACACAGTAATTTCCATTGCTCAACATCATTTGACAAATTCATTACAACAACAGGGCTACCATCCACGAGGATTTTAAACCATTCCATATCCATGTCCACAAGTTCATTTATCATTATCATGGCTGCCTCATTTTGTGAATCAAGACGCTTAATATGCCCAATATCTTGTTCAGCCTCTTTCTTTTTCTCCAAACTTACATGTGCCACTAAACTTAAATACCAAGCATCATCATAAATTCTGTTTACTTCAATTGCTGTCTCAATGTCAAGCAGGGCTTTTCTGAAATTTTTCATATCTAACTTGACTTTTGCTCTATTACACAGTGCCTGATAATTTGTGGGATCAGTTTCTAGTATTTGTGAATACTTTTTCAAAGCTTTGTCCAAATTCTTCTTTTTATATGCAGTTTCAGCTTTTTGGAACAAGCTGTTTATGTTTGGAGTTGTCAGTGATTTCAAAATTGAACTTAAATAAGTTTGTCTGATCTTCCTTCTGTTTTTTCTCTTTTCTTTTTTAAGATCATCATGCTGATCAAATATTTTTGTGTCTGTATTAGTACTACTGCCAGTATTAATGATACAAACATCTTGATAGCTGGTGTCAGTAATATATTGTTGAACGTTATTGAATATTGTCTGTTGTGGTAAATAATATATGTTATCTTTTCTAATTCCACTTCTGCAGTAAGGACAATCCAGGTTGTTCAATGATGAAAGAGCTTTTGAACTAATAATATGTTGACAACTAAGCTGATAAAAGTCACCAACTGCTTCACAAGTAATAGCACATGTTAGATCCTCTGTGATATAGTCAATTGCATGTTTCTCAACACTTGTTCCCTTCCCTTTGTCTTCTTGTTCCTCACTTTGAGCACTTGACAGTCTTTGTCCTGGTGAGTATTTTGAAATCATGTTTGATTCAATTTCTAATTTCTTTTTTAGATATATGAACATACTGACCAATTTAGGTAAATATTCCTCATTACAGTCAGCAATATCATCAGGTGTTGTAACAAACAATTTACTATTTTTTGCTTCAAGATTCAATAGCACTTCAATTGATTTAAATTGAACAAATTCTGTGGTAGCCTTATTCAATGAATCCAATGCTATGTAATAACAAATAGCTTGAGTAGTTGCAGAAAATGTTCTCTGGACAAGTTGCTGAACAATATCCAAAATGCCAAACCAGAGTTCATCACTAACATCCTGGTTGTTAACTGCACTTTCATCATAACATAAACTGACTTGATACCACAGATACTCAAGAAGCACTCTTTCTTTGAAACTTGTTGAAATAGCAGAATTTTGTTCACACCATCTATCAAGACTATCTTGCAATATAATAAGATCTCTCCAGGTTGCATACCATTGCTCGCCAGATGATTCAACATGAAAGGCTTCTGCTAGATACTTCCATGATTTTTCCAAGTCAAAGCCATAAAGAGAAACTTCAACTCCTGTATGATATTTAATTCCAACTTTAGCTAATCCAGGAACAACAACAAGTAAACCTTTTAATGCAGTAACAGCACGATCCATATTTGACTGATACAGGTTATTATCATCACGAACGGTGTTTAGTGTATTTTTAATGAGTTTGAGAAGGTATCTGTTATTGTAATTGCATTTAAAACCTTTGATGGTCTTTACTGATTCATTGGATTCTGAAAATTTAGGTTTCCAAGTTTCTCCCTCATGCTGTGTGATTGTTGAATGTACCTTCTTGTACTTAGGAATAGCTGGTTTAATATTATCAATAAAAGAACGTGTAAATTGACAATTTTTTTGACACATCAGTTCCAGTATGGTTACAATAAGCCGTAATTGCCATTCTAATTTAATGGTTGTTTCTTCTGAGAACACTTCGTCAAACACTTGGGAACATAGACTCTTCACAGCTGTTTCTAACATCTCTACTGATACAGAATTCCCTTTATGTTCAAGAATGTATTTCAGTGCGTAAATATTCTCAGGATACTTCAAGTCCGTCAACAATTCCTTTATCTGCGCATCTGATGACATAAATCCTTGTTCCATTAAATGAAGTATAATCGTAGGCAAACTACGTTCATTAACAATGTCGTTGCTCGGCGTTGAAGTCATCGAGGAAGCACTCAAAGCACTTGTGGTGGGGAAGGTTTCTCCGGTTGTTGAGTCAGAGTTGGCTGTATATGTACGGGAAATTAAGCTTTCGGATCTCTACAAAGTAGCACGTAATGATTAATAAAATGAGCGAGTATTCTCTATTATGTCATTTGCGTCCTAGTACCTTGAAAGCGGTCACTTTCTCACTAACGCTTTATGGTATGTTGATCGACATATCTCCTGACAGGATTTTATTTATTTGTTATGGTATGACATGCATGCTATTGGTGAACATAAATGTGTGCGCTGTCACACGCAAATCTGCCCTTCGTCCGCAGTATTTCGAGTATGAAGAAGTCTCAGAACGTTGTAAATAGTTGAAAAGAAAGACGATAATTTGAATATTATTTGCTTTTAATCGGGCTAGACAAGCCAATGAATGAAACTGGGCAAAAATAATGTCTGATGAACACTTAAGCTTGTCAAGCACAAATAAGATGTTCATCGGGAGTGCAGAACTGTGTCAAATTTAGAGAGATTCGACTCAAACGTCAACGTGTACAATGAACGAGCCAGTTACTTTGATCCATATGATTTATACGAAGGTATGTAGTCTATATTGTATGCATACGAGTATCAATGAGGATGGGATTATTATCTTCTTTTATTCACAATCACTAATGCCCAAGTGTACGTTTATCTCTCCTCTCGTTCATTCTTTCGATGGTCAATTCAAGGTTCAACATTCTTGTATACCCGTTATCATGTCTTCTGCGCTGGTCGATGGGCTATATGTTCTTTGTCGCTGGATTAACCGACAAGGCATGACTTTTCTGTAACAACACATTAGTTTTACTAACATGGAAGGCATGAAGACATGTGCTATCACTGCACTGTTTTGGTGGTATAGTGGATTTTCTTTGACTATGACTGTCATCACATTTCACGTTAATGAAGTGTAATAGAAACACCAACGTGCGTCAACCTACCTCTCTCGCAATGTCAGGCCGCACGTCTATTTGGTTAGACAAAACGTCCGCTCTATCCGATATTGACACTCTCGCCTAAGCACAACCAGCAGCTGTGTTCCTTACTGATGTGGTTCTACTGTAAAATTATTTCCTACAATCAAGACGGATAAATCGTAACCTAGTCAGAAAGTCTGTACAGTACAGAAGGTCTCTCTTTACGATGCGACGACATGGGGTACTCTGCAACAGAACGAACAGAAGTGCAAAACCGTTGAATGTTACGGTTGTCCACGTCATATACCATTAGGTATTCTATCTCTTGCAGCAGTTAGCTTTATAACAATAACTTTCGATATTAAGAGGATTCATAGCAACGTGTTGGAACATTCAAGTGGCAAACGGCAAGAATGAACAATCGACCTTCCGTGACCAAAACGCACAACAATAAAGGACGTACTGTCTTTATCAGTGTGATATAGACAGCACTAATACCGCCTGACTTTCGAAAGCTATTATTACCAACTATTTTCGAAATTCACCACATGAAAATTAGGTATCAGATTGCAAGTTCATTGGCAACAAAAGCCGAGCCCAAGGCAAATACTGGTAGATTTTTGGTACCTTATGGAGAATTTGATTTCAATTATCACTTGCTATATTAAACTGTAATCAATGAAATATTAATTAATTAAGCGTAAGCGTCAACTACGTCGGCTATCACCATCCGTATCATTCAAAACCTTTCCTTAGTATTCCTCTTACTGATCATATCAATAATATCCCCACTAGCAGACGGCAAGGAGTAAAAGGTTCCCCCAATGTTCTGTAATTGCAAGTGGGTAGCTAACAATAGCCAAACATACACTCAAATATTACTGCTGCGTAACTATTAATTGACAACTATATACCCAATTCATTATATAATACTGATTTGAACATTGTCAGATGCGTAAGTTTGTTGAGTACTAGCAGACTTTTGCAGAGTCCGATGAGGGTGTCGTAAGTGACACTTCCATATCATCGTTGGAAAGGGGAACTGATCCAGACTCCTTCCCTACAGCAATAAAAGACGATTCGTTGCTTCTAATAGCGTTGCTGACATTACATCAGCCATTCCGAGCCAGCTCTAGGCATCAACCAGTTGAATGGCTGTATTACCGTCTCGGGGAAAATTTGTTGCGGCAGTGGTTCGATTTGCGATGACGATTCCTTGCAATATGTTTTCCTGCCTCTCTTCTGTTGACATGAGGCTCAATGAGTAAGCAATTTCTGGACCTTTTTCCCCTCTGTCGCGCACTGAGATGTCCGGCTTGAGCACTTCGGCCTCTCTTGGCGCGAGTGGTTTAGAACTTTCGACGGCAGTCGTCTTCTCAACACGCCCCGCTCTGGTAGAGTTACGTTTGGGTGCCGCCTTTCTTTTCGTGATCTTGGGTTCTTCAGACATTTCTTCACCCACTATCGATGAAAGCTCAGTAATATCTTCTATTGCTATGCCTGGATGATTTTGCAAGACCGTTAACTATCGGATCATTAACAAGCTTCGTGTAGTTTGTACAAAGAGTATTTTTCCAATAAACAGACTACACGTCTCTTTTACGCATGCCTTAAAACCAAAACCTTATACGTCAGAAGAATGGATCAAAAACATTACTTCAAATAAATATCTTGGCGAGAAGTGTGACGAATAATTAAAATTTCTCGAAGTTGACAAAATTGACAGTTGGGCGGATACACTCTTATCAAAGATCCATAGCAATACACGTTATCTACAGCTTACATACCTCGACTTTCCAGTAATTTGAGCAGTTTCCTAAGTTACTTTTTCTTTTCATTTAATACGACTGCGAACTACAGAACGTGTTTGAAAGTGTATGGGCCTCTATGACAAATCTGTTCAGAAAATTAATGCGTCTGTCATTTCGGCATAACGACAATCTCTTACTTTAGTTCTTCCTCGAGCTTCACGTTTGCTTCCTAGTATCGATTTATACTGTTAGTACAGTGTCCCAAGGCTCGTTTCAGCATGACGCATAAATTGTTGTTAATCGACATGATACCTCTACAAACTGATCTGTTTGGTTGCATTATTCATCAACTCTCTCCACACAATCGACGATGGTCAATCGTTCACTGGATACAAGTGAAGTTTCCATATGCCCACGATAGCTGTGAATATTCAATTTGTTACTGGAATCTCAACGACGGGTCATCATTTGTTCGTCTCGCTTTGATTTGCTAACGCCTTCTCGCCCTTCAACTGAAAACACAAGCTAAAACGCACTCGATTTATTTACTATTACTCGAAAAAAGAGTAAACACATTCGTATCTTATTCTATCTAAGCATACCTCATAGTGACTATTGGATCTGATTTGACACGGTCTACCATCAGCTGTTTTGTGTCCACTCAAGAGCCTACGGATAACTATAAGCTGCTTTTCCTTTGAGTCTTTTGAGACGCCAGCAGCATTATCCAGTGATTACTACGAGAAATAAAATGCGACTTATTCGTTCAGGAAAAACCACAAGTCTTTACTACAGAAAGGGCCGTCAGCCTCTACCTTTATCCCAGAACCTAGTACAGTCTGTCAGGACGACTTCACACACCAAGTCTGTTGGTAAACGCGTCTCTATTTCAGTATAAAACTTGGACCGATAACAGGTCGTCTGGCAGTACAAACCTAAAAGATCGTGAATTTCATCGAACGTTGATCATTTTATCCCGCGTTTGTCACACCCGCTTTATTCCGCAATTTCCATTAATAATTAACTAACTAAAGAAATTTTATTTTTGTATTGAGTTTATTTAGATAGAAACAGTCAATTCTTCGTATATCTATAGATCCTGGTTCATAAATAACATTCTTATTAATAAACGGAAATGGAACATGACTGTAGATAAGCAAATTCAAATTTTATTTTAATCCTAATATGGTTTCTAAATCTCGCCAAGTTACCAGTTAAACTTAACGATTTTATTCCAATCATTAGTCATTGATTAAACTTGTTTCTTCCATATCTAAACAATTTATTCGTTTTTTTAATAAAAATTTTGAAGTTGAAATTAAACACATCACGGACAAGCGTTATGGTTCTTCAAAAACGGTAATGAAATTTGAAGTCTCTATAACTTTTCTGGTAATGCTAATGTAATAAAGGTATTGAATAATAATTATCTGACTTGGTCTTACGTACATTACTCAAATCGCTACCGCAATTCTATCTCTTGCAAAATGCCTTGCTTGTATCTAGCGATTACAACGGAATCAAACATAAATGCGGATGTTTGTATTTGTAAAATTTTTTTTTGTAGGGGACATAATCCGCATATTGCCGCTCAATCTATTGATGACAAATCAGGGGAGGCAAAACTGGGTTATTGGGTAAATGTTTTTCATCGCTATTGAAGAGAAGACACTATACGGCTGCGTTTTCATTAGATTCTTTAATGTTAGAGATAAAAGTGCAAAGACCCGATGTGTTTTCTGTTTAAGGGTGCTAAACCGTTAGAAGATAGAGAATTTACCTTCCGCAAAGGAAAAACAGTATATAACTACGGGGGAAACTATTGCGGATTAATGAAATCGTTATAGTAATAGAGAACTTCCGTTTCCCAAAATCAAACATTTTGAAAATTTTCCAAAAAATGGTAGTAATCATTGTAAGATACAGTGACTGTTGATTGTATTTATTATTATAAACATGTCGTTATTCAACGTCTCAATAGTTACTACTTAAATACAAAGCCGATTCACATTCTATGCGTTATCTGCAATACACGTTCTACAGCAGTAATTGCCGTGTATCTACATATAACAAAGTAACTGTAACCATATGAAGGCTTATAGCGTAACTTCTAAAGAAATAGCAGTATGAAAATAGAGGAGACAAAAGAATAATAATTTCACGTACGTGTGTTGATAGTAAACACAATTGCAATAATACAATATTGTAGCCGATTACTCGCGTGTTTATAAACAATGTTCGGGCTAATAATCATATATCCCATATTTGTCATCAGGATAATAATATTGCCTATAGTCAATCATTTTTACACCAGTTGGAAATGTTTCAATTTTCGAGTTACGTTCCAAAATGTTTAACTTTTCTTCCGAATATAAACAAACCCAATAAAAATTGACTCCTAACTAAATAAAGTTATAAGTTAGAACAATTGAATACGTTTTACATAAATAAATAAATAAATAAATAAATAATTAATTAATTAATTATCCTTACAGCTGCAGCATCATCACTACTGAGAACAATGTCTATAATGATGTCATCTTCAGACGAAACGTTAACCGCGCATGGTAAAATGTATTCAGTGTAGTTGGCGTTACGTTTAATGTCCGTCTTATGTTGTATTTCTTCAGTTGATGTTTTTATCTACATAAAAAGTTTCTATTACTATTAACAAATACAATGATGACTGTATTATGTATCAACAACACCCATCAAATACTTACTACAATTGTAACAGTCGTTGATTCATCCCATTTATTCCCCAACAAAATGCCGAGTTTGTATTTATTTGGAGGTACTTTGAATATTGGTATTGTTACCTAATATATAATTGTTTAT
>CAJVPJ010000939.1:0-14405 GCA_910592205.1 Paraglomus occultum | reverse complement strand
GATCTGCGATGTATGGGGATTGCGATCACTCGTACGCTTCCAGATCCAGCATAAAAAGAGTAATTACAAAGTATTCTTGTCTTTGTATTTGGGTTTCGAGACACGAATAGACAACACGTGCGGGTTTATGATTAGCTGTAATTTTCGTCGGTAAGTTTATTATTATACGATTTGTATTTTTTTTTTGTTCCTATTATAATTAGCTTATCACTATTAACACATTTTATTTTCTTTACAAGTAAATTAACACCATGAATCCCAGAAGGTATAATCCAGAAAGTCAGCACACAAATACAACTTGTCAAGATAATAATGTCATAACTCATATTATTTAGGTTGAATCAGATTCCCAGAATACCTTTACGGCAATAATGCATCGATTACGAAATAACATGTTACTACTTTGAATAAATACAAGTTACACTCATGCGAGTACAAATCTGGGCCATTGAGTCAGAGAACCATACTCATAATCTTTACGTCTGTAAATAGCGTAGTAAATATTGTCAATTTGAGTGGACTTTACGTTGGTGATTTCATTGCAAGGAATCCATGTTAAGCAGGAAGATTCAACCAAGTTGGCAATGGCTGGATTATTAACAGTCTCTCTGATGCTAACGACATGGTAACAGTTTGAATTAGAAAAATTTCAAGTGCACAAATAAAATGATCACAATGCTTGTGTTACATTACACATCTCTTTCCTTGTCACTTATATATTACGTCCGTTCATTTTGCAATGTAAGAGGTGCTTTTATAGTATAATACTTTCTTACTTGCAGTATTCCACAATAAATATAACAACAGTGGGGTGGTTGAAAAGTTTCGATCGTTGTGACTTTATTTTAAAATATTGTTGAACTGTTATGCAAAACTAGCTTGAGATACGCTTCGCTGTGTTTGTTATTCTGTCGTCTGGAGAATTTTAGGGTTGACGTGTTTCGTTGTTGATATTGAGGAGTTTAGATTGTGTTTAGCTTGGTAGATGCGGTTATACAAGTGCAATTGGTAGTTTTTTTTTTAATATTTTAATTATAAGCGGTTACGTATCTAAAGCTTGTTCAGATGTTAATGGTACTATATTAAGTTAATAAATGTGACAGATTAAAACGAAATCGGATGAAAACGAAATTTTTTCTATTTAGTATGAAAATTATAAAATTTTTTGGGGAATAATTTTTAGCCTTTTTTTGGGAATTGGGTTAGGATTTAGGATACCATTTGTTAGTAAAAGAGTATATGTGGGTTTCAAGACATTAAAAGAAAACCCAAAAGACCCCAAAATTGCGTTTTAATCCGATTTTGTTTTAATCCGCCACAGTAAATGTATCAATGGATGGTTGGAATTATATTATGCGCGATTCGTTTATCGCTCCATTTACTATCTTATCATGTTAAATAATAAACCATATCGAATGCTTCCAATGTGTAAATGGAATAGAGGATAATTGACCCCAGTAGTAAAAAATAGTCATTGTCGTTCGAATATCTTATATAAGTTTGTTGGAAAAAATTTAATGATCGACTTTGTTATTTAATGGGGAAAGTATAAAAAGTCAATAAATAATGGAAGAAATTATTAATAAACAACAAAAAAATCAGAAGAGAAAGAAGGAGCTTTAAGAAGATTAAGCGTTGAATTATTGAATGTAGCATCTTAAAAAACAAAAGCATTGAATTATTCTGTTTTTTACAGGAGCGGCAAATTGGGAGTCTGTTTATCGTATTAGTACGCGCAATATAATTAAATAAAATTGATTGGTAAGCTCTAATTTAGGAGTAAATTGGTAAACCTTTTTGCGTGGGGTAAAAACAATAGTTTTCCACAATATACGCAAGGAAGACAAGGAGATTGATTATAGTTATCACTGAACAGTTGGTCTAATTTTTTTTGAAGGCGATGGGACAGTCTCCGTGCAGGAATATAAGTAGTAGTATTGTGGATTGAATAGTTTGTGAAGGTTGTACGTGTTCATAAGCAATTTAGCTGAACAATAAAAATTTTATTTTTTCCGTAAATATAAACCAAATTTAAATTTATAACATTTTGCCAATATGTCGGTTATTGAAAAATGTCTCGTAATATTCTCGCTTGCAGATTAGAAAGATGTTTTTAATACATCATCGACTTCATCCATTCCACCCACACGGATCGATCTTTGCAAGATACGAGGTCTATTTTACAATATGTCACGTATTATATCATTCCGCGATAAAGAATATTCGGCATGTAGCGTATTGATGTTATGTTGCTTAATACACATACAACGACGACAACGAACCATTGGATAAAGCTTGAATATCATAAACAAACCCGTTGAATTAAGCAAGTCTTCAAAAAGATGTTGCGTCTCTAAATACAAAAAATGCTCGGTGTTAACATTGTAAATTGACTTTATTTGTATTAGTATCAACATGTAACCGTACCTGCAGATGAATCTAAATCATGGCAAGTTTCTTGGTATAGGCAATTCTCCAGTAGGCAAGAGTGTGCTGGTATAGTTACTCTCGTTTTCGAGACGTGATAATGGCTTTACATCACTATGATAAACGGTATCCCACACGTCGTCACCAGACTTTTTCATTTCTGCATGTCTAATAATTTTGTAAACCTTCCCCTTAAGTTTAAATGCATTAGGACGCTTATCAGGATCAGCATTACAACACCGCTCGGCAAGTTTCTTGTATTTCTCTGGCGCAGAATCAGGCATCGACGGTCGCAGTCCCTCACAAACGCGTATCGCCAAACTTTTGTCAAACGACCAATCTCTAAATGGTGGTTCACCAGTAGCAATTAAATACATAATGACACCAAATGAATACACATCTGATTCCTGAGTAAATTCGCGGGTTTGGAAGACTTCCGGTGCAATAAATGGCAAAACGCCTCGAATGCTTGGGTTTGACTCGTATGAATTCACTGACCGCGAGAGACCAAAATTGCATATATATGAGTCTATCTCATTATCCGGATCGGTATTTATAACAATGCTTCCACCATGTAGATCACAGTGCACTAATCCCACTTCATGAATATTATCCAGATACCATGCAATCTCTTTCAAAAGCAGTAATTTATCCAACCACGTCAATTTGTTAATATTTTGATCCAAATATGACAAAAGATTACCATTGTTAGCATACTGCATAACAATCATGTACTCTTTTGTCTCTGGATCTTGTGTCACTCCATAAATATCAAGGAATATATGAGTTCTGATTAAACACTTGGCATGATTTCTGAACTATTAAATAAATTGTGATAGAGTCAGCTTAAATATCAATTTAATTAATAGTACTAGTACCAATTGTTGCTTACCTCGGAAATAAATAGTTCCGGTATTTCATCAAAATTTTTAAATCGTTTGAGCACAACAGTTTGTTTCATATTCCGTAGTTCTGCATACCTTCTATACTTGGCAGTATAAACTGTTTCATAACCACCAGATCCAATCTCTTTGAGTTCATAAAAGTCGCTATACTGCATGTATTTAACAAGATTGTTACTTTGTATAAAACTGTCCAGTATTTCATATACGTCGTAATAGAAAACTAAATAATATTCCCGAGTAGATGGCTCCCGAGTGATTCCAATTATCCAAATATTATCAGGTGTTAACATCATCGGATATTCCTTAGTTAACTATTTTGAGTAAACAGAATACATTAAACACTGGTCAATCAAACATACGGTCCACACACTTGTCGATTATGTGCGATAATTTACCTGATGAAAATCAAGTGGCTCATCGTTTTGTTTGTCAACTAATTTTTTGAGTGTTACACGGGTCAATTTATTCCATTCTGCTATATGCGTGCATCCATGGCGCAGTGGTGTCATCTCTTGTACATTTGTTAATAGAGAATATTCTATCCATTGTATATACGCATCATAAACGTTCTCTGTATTACTCCACGACTCTATAATAAATGAATCCAATGACTTGTTGCCAGTCGTCCAATTAAAAGGTGTTGACGCTTTACATCTGAAACAGAACACATTTATCTTGGGTTCTAGTGGATTTGTACACGCCAGACATAATCCACATCTAGCTTTTATTAGATAATACTGTCGTTGTCGCCAATCTGTAAATCCGATGGTAACCCAAACATCCGTGTTAAGAATATCAGGATGCTTATCAGATAACTAGTGGAAATAATAAGTCAATAATTATGTAAACTGTTCAATAAACATGACGCATAAGTAAATAGTTTACCTCAGCGTAATATAAATCATGTGACTCGTCTGTTATCTCAAGTGGAATCAATTCAGTGTGTTCATCAGTAGGTAGACCATAATTCATGTTTATATCATCACCAATACAATCGAATGGGATCCATTCCAAATAGGCGTCATTTGGTGAGTTCGTTTGTAACTGAGATTTCTTGATAAGCTCATCGAGTTGGTGATTGTTGCTAGTCCATCCATCGGATAATTGTTTATAACCACAAATGCACCACACGGGACTACATCGAAGTATTCCACATGTGGAGCAGAAGCCATATCGAGAGTAATAATGGTAAAAGCGTTCATCAGCAACCATGTAATAGCTATCGTCATAAGACTTTGTAAAACCCTTTATGTGTTTGTTACGATAAGAAAGCCATAGGGAGTATCTTGTGAATTGATTAACGTCACTGTTATACTCGTGTGTTGGAAGTGAGTATAATTTAGCAAACTCGCTCACAAGCGTTGCTGTGCATTCTTCACTACTTCCAAGTAATACTAGCGTTATCCTCTTATAATCATGTCTGTGAAGAGCGTGGTAAACGTTGTCAATTTGAGTGGACCTTACGTCGGTGATTTCATTGTAAGGAATCCATATTAAGCAGGAAGATTTAACCAAGTTGGCAACAGTCTCTGATGCTAACGACATGGTAACAGTTTGGGTTAGAAATTTCGATTTTACAGGATCTTAGAAATTTCAAGTACACAAATAAAATGATTTACAATGTTTGTGTTACATGTGTTACATTGTGTTACATTGCACATCTTCCTTGGCACCAACGAAACTTTGCGACGCCTTTGATATACCTATATTACGTCCGTTTTCACCTTGTAAGAGGTGTTTGTAGAGTTCTTACTTGCAGTATGCCACAAAAATGCGTTTTTTTTTAGTGTGTGTTTTTTATATAACCACGTGGGGTGTTGAAAAGTTTTGATGGTTGTGACTTTATTTTAAAATAGTTTGCTGAACTGTTATGCAAAACTAGCGTTGCTTGAGATACGCTTCGCTGTATTTGATATTCCGTCGTCCGGATAATTTTAGGGTTTTCGTTGTTGGAATGTTTGTAATGGAGGTAGCATTTTGTTTAGATTCTATTTGGCTTTGGTTAGCTCGGTAGATGCGGTGCGGTTATATAAGTGCAGTGGTAGTTTTTTTAATGTTTTGATTATAAGCAGTTATGTATCTAAAGCTTGTTCGGATGTTATATTAAGTATGAATGTATCAATGAGATGGTTAGAATTATATTATGCGCAATTCGTTCATCGATTCCATTCACTATCTTTCATGTAAAGTAATGACCATATGGAGGTGTGAATGGAATAGAGAATAATTGACTGCAGTAGTAAAATAGTTATTGTCGTTCAAACATTTTATAGGGTTGTTGTAAAAGATTTAATGATCGACTTTGTTATTTTTAAAAAGTCAATGAATAATGGAAGAAATTATTAATTACAACAAAAAACAAGAAGAGAAGAAGGAGCAATAAAACGATGATGAAAGGCGAAAGAAGATTAAGCGTTGAATTATTGACTCTGTAGCATCTTAGCAGTAAATTATTCTGTTTTTTACAGGAGTGGGCAAGTTGGGAGTCTGCTTATCGTAACTAGTACGCGCAATATGATCAAATAAAATTGATTGGTGTAAGCTCTAACTTAGGAGTAAATTGGTAAACTTTTTTGCGTAATTTAAAAAGCCTTTTCCGAATATAACGGTTTTCCAATATACGCACGGAAGACAAGGAGATTGATTATAGTCATCACTGAACAATTGGTCTAATTTTTTTTTGAAGGCGATGGGACAGTCTTTGTGCAAAATTTGTGAATTGCCTAGTTTGTGAAGGGTTGTACGTGTAATTTAGCTAAACGATAGACATTTTACTTTTTCCGTAAATATAAATTAATTTAAATTTATAACATTTTGCCAATATGTCGGTTATTGAAAAATGTCTCATAATGTCTTGGATTTATTCTCGCTTGCAGACTATAAATAAAGATACTTTTAATACATCATCGGCTTTATCCATTCTACCCCACACGGATTGATCTTTACAAGATACTGTACGAGGTCTCCATTTTACAATATGTTACGCATTATGTCATTCCGCGATAAAGAATATTCGGCATGTAGCGTATTGATAATAATAATCGGTTAATTATTACGCATAAAACAATGATACGATAACAGATCACGACAACAGACCATGAAATGGTAACCGTCGGTAACAACGGATTGCAACAGATAGTAGTCTACAACAAAAAAACCACACAGCAGAATCGCAACATTGCTTATAACACACTACAGAGAATCGGAACAGAGCAAAAGGCTAAAAATGCTGGCATGGGAAAGAATGCGGTGTAAATATAGTTGTATAAGATATTGTGCATTCAATTACAATTATTTTCTAAATACTTTACCGGTAGTTTTTTTTCAATCAATTAACCGGCATAACGTTGGTTGACAATTTTTTATGTACCAGTATAATATTTTTCACTAACAGATGTTTAAACAGTCCCAGCGTTTTGCTGTAACAAAATAAGCTCACAGTATTTATGTACTACTGGTAATAGTTATAACCTCAATACTGTTATCGATTGACGCGTCCATTGATTAATAAATAAAAGTATAATTATTTAAACGTCGCAATTTGCTCACTGCCAGATAAACTCGAAACAAACGTCATCATATTTTGCGAAAGACGTGACCCACAATTTCGCAAGTTACCATTCATAGTGTACATTTAAAGATAAGTCAAAAGTTACAGCGGTGTTAACTATGATTATTATAATATTAAGTAAACACATCAAGGAAGCAACAGATAAACGAGTTCTTTCTGTTTTTCAAATATGTGCTTTATTTATCAAAACCCAGCACGGATCAAGTCAAAGTCAATATAGATATTAATAAAAAATTTGTTTCTTAAACACAGTAACTCGAGGCTTGTAATTTATGATTTACTCATAAATTACGCAAGTTTATTCCTCCTCAATTACTTCAAATACTTATCAATGCTATGTCAAATAGTTTGACTCAATAAACCATTTTAATGTTCTGTTTCGAAATAATTAAATTAATCTTGTGCGTTGATACATCGAGCATTATTTAACGAATCACACACAGACTAGTTGTGCTACGAATTATTCACATTCTAGCGACACGCTTTTCAGTTAATGTCAGGGGTTTAGAGATATTGTAAAAAATAGATAAGCAACGGATATTAATTGTGCATACTCTTATCATCTACATTTATATAGTAATAGTGTATAAATACATTGTTTATACAATTTTATTTAAAGTTCCGCAAAACAGATGTCACCGTTACATATCTTCCAAACGTAATTGACATATTATATAACGTACGCTCCTTCGCGAAACGCAATGACTCTTGCGCATATATGCATAATACAAAGACCAAACTTAAACACGCAAAAACAGAGCCAAATGTAGATTTAAAAAAAGTATTTACCATCAAATGATCCATGCTTTTAACTTTTTTATTTCAAAATTCAACACATAAAATCAACCATAACGATAGAAAGTCTTATGCAACTTTACGTTGCCCTTTCAGAAGATGAAACCAAAAAAAGCATGAATTGCATAATTAGGAAAAAATTTATTCGTCATCATAGAATTGACGGTGTTCCTGGACCAAAGCACAACATCCACACCAACAATGTGTACAAACGTCTTCGGTAAAATCACCCTAATGAAATGCAATAAATAGAAATTAACAAACAAATTATTATTTAAAAAGAGACATACACACGAAAGTCTTACCTTGATTCCTTGTTGCTGACGAATTTCAGCGCGTGTCATAGTCTCAAGACAACAGGCAAAGCCTGCGCACAATGCACAAAAGTGGCACCAAGCATTTATGCGAAAACCCAAGTTGTTGCTCATTTTCTCTTTGATTTCGGCCTGTAAAAATTTGGAAATTAGTACAATGAAAAAAATCGGATGTACAGTACTCTATTCCCTGTTACTTTTTGACTTACGTATGTGACACAAGGCAAACAGCAGGTTTTGATGCAGAGTCCGGGGACAGCGAAGCAGTCGAATAGGTCAGCTTTCCAACGTCCTTGACGACTAGTCACAACAACATGTGATTGCTCTTGGGGTACACTCATTGCGGGTTGCGGTTCATACTGCGACGGTTGCGACACACCTTCTGTAGTTTGTTTTGTTTCTGGGTACGAGTCCATGGTTTATCAAAAAGATGACAGTGGAGCATTCGATGTCTCTCTTTCTTTGTATTGTTATTAAAGGTTGGAATCTCTTACTTGGAAAAATGTAAGAAGGAGAATTCGAGCGCTCTTCCCCTGCAATTAAAGTTTGGTCTTTATATCTAAGAAGATAGATGACGGTTGCTGAATACAACAGTAGCACAATCAGAGTTAAAAAAGTCTATGCATGAGGTTGGCTTATAAGAATATGGTTCTGACAGCTTCTTTCCTTCTTTGTCGGTGAGTAGAATGGATTGCCGTCATGATGACGACATCGTTCGGGAACTGACAAGGTCAATGCATAAAGTATTCAACAATACAGTGGGACTTTATATTCGTGTGACAAAAACTAGGGCTGAAAAAATGCGTAACACATGTAAAAACTTACACTGTAATTTCACATATCACGTGAAAATATCGAGCATTTAAAAGTGCGATTGGACCGTCTCGCTTTCCGCTATTCTGAAAAAGGAAGAACAATGAAACAGTATGCTAATATGTGGTATTCGCATACACTTTAATGCAAGAAAACCGTATTAAACCATCAATGACGCTTGGTTGCATTGCAAGTATTAATATTCATCGAGTGTTATATTTTTGTTAAGGCATAAATCAATAAATTAACCTTCTTTAGCGTCATTACACAAGCTTGCCATTTGACACGTGACGGGAACTTTGCGACTCAACGAAATATATGAAGCCTGATAGTAATTGAAAAAGTTTTAGTAACACTAATTTCTGTGATTTAAAATATAAATTATTTACCCCACATTTGTGCCAGTAACTAGAAAAACCATAATCAAAAGGCTTTGTCTCCCCTCCTCAGTAGTTGTAATCGTGATAAATCTGCAGCATTCGAAATGGAGATAAATAAATTTGTTGCACAATTAGAATATTAATCAATGTGACGTATTTTCGGTGTTTAAAAGGAAAAATTATTATCTAATTAAATGCTTTATATGAATAATATCGATATTCTATTTTTTATACGCATGACAATATTTTTTAATTTGATAATTAATGTTCTGTTAAGCGGTAAACCATCAAATGTTTACAGCAGCTAAGTCAAAGCGTTTTTCTTGAACTGACAAATTTTGACTTGTACCAATAATAAAAGTTTTATACATATAGAAAATTGTATACCGAGGCATGACATTGTACCAAGTCTGTTGCGTTGTCAAGATAAAGTTTGAAGAATAATTTAATTGTTGTCACATGTATTCATTTGTCTATGTCTTGCCTGTGTGAGATTAACTGATGGTCGAGTTGGTGGCATTATTGACGACAAAAAGCAGATTTTAGTCCGTATGATAATATTTATCTGATAAATAATATAACTAAACCAGTAAGTATACGTTTTCAGAATAAAGCGGGAAATATTTTTGGTATATATTTATGCTAATAAATATCAATTAATTATGTAATACCTTCTCTGGTATATATAGCCGTCGAATATTGAACCGCGATCTATGCCGACTAATAATATAAATAATCGCTCCTGTCCCACAGTAATTTATAACACGTGAATACCGCAACTGGTAGACTACTAAATTAACTACGAAAAAAGCTGGCAATCGACTCGAAGACGTGATTGTTGATGCGACATCACAAAGCATAATCTGCACTCGTAATTATTGTATTTATCTTACAAAATTCGGGCATGTTAGTTTATACAGCATTAATGTTATACAATTATTGATATGATCAATTTCACAAGTAATAATTTCCTTTAATTGTATAAGATTGATAAATTATGAACAATTCTCAAAATTAAATCAAAGTTTTGCAACTAGAAACACTTCCCAATCATCCCACTCAAATGGGTCTGGTGAATGCCTAAGTAGAACTTGGTATGACTGTTGCCCAGCCCAGGGCCTATTACCAATAGCCTGTCCAAAGTATAAATCACCCCCAAATTGAGGAAAATGATTATAATCATCACAAATGGCATACTTATCTTTATCAGCAAAAAAACTTACTATATTTTCATCTTCACATTTATCTAATGCAAATATAAAGCTTTCTTTAGTGTAAAACCAACCACTGTGGGCACCCCATGCAGATGGATTATATCCACCAAGTATTTCTTCAGTGCCCAACACTTTCCCGACAGTAATTGTGGGTCCTTTGTTATTACACAATTCTCTAAATTTTGCAACTGTATTGCCATCTCTACTTCGTCTATAAAGTAGAGTAAATTTATAAGTATCACACTTCATAGACGTCCTTTGATTTTCTTGGGATAACCTCCTTGTTGATTCCACAATCTTTGATGAGATCCATTTTGCTTGTTTTTTGTTAATAACAACAGAATCAATATCAGGTTCTTGTCCAGTTCTTGGTGGTAACATGTGAGTGATTGGTGTGTAATCTTTTTTCAAACGGTACATCAGAACATCATCTCGTAGCTTTTTGGGTAACAAATTCTCATACAACATAATATTCTCAGAAGAAATACAGAAAAATCTTATATGGGGAATGCAATCTGCTAGGAACTCTTTGACTGTTTTGAGATCATTAGATGACCAATTATCTATGTCATTCAGTTCTAGTCCCGGCACTTGTTTAGTAGCCCATTGAATGACTGATGTCAAGATATCATCTTCATCTATGTCTAACTCTTCATTCTTGAGCAGAGTGATCAAACTCTCCTTTGGTAAGGTTGCAATATCATTTGATTTAAAGATAGCGTCAGGATGAGAAACCATAATTTGATTGCAATGATCCAAGAGTTTGTTTAAAGAGGCCATGGACACAGCATACTTGTGAACTGTAATGATATTTTGTTGGATCCATTCGTTTTGTCTATCAATCAAATGATTTTCAATGCCAGTGAGAAGATCAAGGAGTCTAAACTTGTTTGCTCCATCCAAAAGACTGATCCAATCAATATTCTTTCCTGAATCATAAGATATTCGCCCGGTGTAAATGTACCTGCCATGAATTGTTAAATCCGTATTAACATTCACATCATGTGACATATTAATACATATAATTATACAAATCACTTTGACAATTTATGATCTTACCTGAGCAACAATTCGAAAACGTCTGGACTCACATCTTCAAATGTTATTGCTGTCTTTTGAACCGCTTCGGTCGTCTCTATATCTCCTGTTAAGTTATTCTCAAGCAACGTGCTTCTAGTACATAAAACCAACGTATGAGCGAGAAAGATTTTGTTGTCTGGCTCCTTTCCAACATGGATTGAAATATCAGTATATCTGCCACTTTCGTATAATTTCTCATAATCCGTTGAAAGGATGGAGGATAAATCAATGACGTTGTTCATTTCGTTACGGTTCCAAAGTGTTCTCGGGTCGTAATAAGACTTTGTTATTGAGCGACAATGCTGCAATGCATATAAGCAATGTAAATCGTCATTGTGTAACATAGTGGACTGTGGCTTATCTTGATACCCCAAATCGTTTCTTTTGTATTTGAGAAATAAAATTTCTAATTCCAACTTAGCCGTACAATCTTTGCAGTATTTAAACTGTTTGGTGAAAGATTTTATCTAATACTTCAAACATGGATTTAATCGCTTTTGACATCCGGGTATTCCTACAAAAATATAGCCAAAAGAAAACAAGTAAAAAGGAATGAAATACGCAATGCATTAGTTTAGAGCAAAGCGCTTTTTTTAATCAAAAAATCTCGAACCCTTTTCAATTTGTAAAGGTATGTTCTCAGTAACTGTTCCTTTATGATCACATATTGATACCGCGAACCCTTTTTTGCGCTAAAGCGGATTTCAGCGTAAAAAAGCGATTGCCGTTTTCGTAAAAGAAATTCCCTCTGCGGATTGCCCTTGGAAACGAACATGAATTTTGGCATGTAAACTTTTATCTCGAAAAGCATAACAAACGAAGATAGCTTAACGTTGTATAATTGTTCGGGAGGAGAAGTATGTTTAGCTGTAGCAGGAGAGGAGACCAAGCCCTATACTTTTACTTCCTGTGAGCTGACGGTCAAGAGAAAGCTCATTACAATTACCCCAATACGCGCGCTGTCTTGTGTTTGGATAATTCACAGTTTAGTCACGCATGTCAATAATTTTAGACAGTATGCGGAAGTCACATGAAATGCAGTGCTTTTCCTGTTGCAACAATTATTATACGCCTGTTTTTTCTTGAACTGCTTATAAAAGCGAGATTATGTGAGGAGTTGATTCATCACTGAGGTTAGACATACTCTAAAGCAATTAATGTATGTTGCTTGTTCTGAAAACATTTTACAAATCTGGTAAATCTTTACATATCGTGTAATAAAGTAAAAATAATTCTCGTTGTTTGGTTTTCCAGTAAATGATACGTAAACAGAATGTTTGAAAGTTAGTTGACGTCTGCTTTACATAAAATTTGGCAACGGAAATATTTTTTTATTTCTCTACAATACTTTTAGATATATTAATATGTCATTATTATTGTCACATGGTAATAGTAGGTTAGTATACCTTCTCGGGTAATAGTAAAAGCAAAGTTGGCATGTCATGTAGTATGTGACTCAAGCAGGTAACTGGTAAGTATAGATTTAGATCGCTATTGACTTACGCTTATTATCGTATGTAATAATGGGTTATTACACTTGAGAACAATAAAAAAATCCGAGACGCAAAAGTCTGTCTTTTTTTATCAAGATTATAATAATAAAGAAATTTGGTTCGTACAGATCTTATGTACTAATTGTGCTGTATTGTCATACGAATGTTCAGATTACAACCAAAAAATTTTTTATTATTTTAAAATGATAAGAGCATTATTTGAAAAAAAAAGTAACAACATAAACTGTTGAAATTATAGAAAACCCGATACTAAATTGTAAACGCAAGTAAATAGTAATTATAATTGCGCGGTGAGTGCAGTAAATGACGACAAATTAATTACTAAATTCAGACGCTGCGTTGCGTTGCCAAATAGATACTAATAAATAGACGGACGCAAGTCCAATAGATAGTAGAAAACTCAATTTGAAAAAGGGACTTGGCCCAATAATATCTGTCTGTTATTGATTAAATTAAAAAAAAAAAAGCTACAGTAAATAATATTAATAGCTACTTACCTCGATTGTCTGTGGTAATGCTAATTTTGCCAATAATAAGATTAGTTTATTAAATAAAGCCGAAAATTATCATTCTTGTGATGAAATTTTCCAAGACTATAATTCGCTGGAAGAAACAGTTTACAATGGAGAGAAAACAATAATCATTCAGCACTTGCTCAATATTTGGCAAATTGGCGCGCATTACATTAACAGTAACTGTAAAGATACAGAATCTGTAAATCAAAAAAAAAAAAAAAAGGACGGTGGTAGTTGACAAAATTCGTCGTGACGTGAGTACGTTTAGTATGACAGGATTGACACGTTTCCAGCACAACAGTCAGTCTTTAATTAAGATATTTGTGTGCTGCTGACTAGCCAAAAATGCTGCCAGTGTTTGTTAGAAAGATGTCAGTTGGTTGGGATGGAGAATGGTCAGTTCAACGAAAAAGAGAGTGTACTGCGGTCGGTTTAGGTTGGGAACCGTGTGAATATATACTACTGTTGTATAAGTATACATTCGCAAGATATGTTAAATACGTAATATTGTTAATAAATATTTATAATAATTAATACCTTCTCTCTGGTATAGCTGTCGATTATTTAACCGCTAATTCCTATGACGACTAAAATTCGCTCCTTGTCCCATTAGAGAAAGAACTGGCAATAGTAATGGACTCAAATACGTGATTGCTGATGCGACAGCACAAAGTATAATCTGTGTTTTAAATCCTGGCATAGCTGCAATTATTGTAAAATTTTATCTTGCAAAAATCGAGCAGATTAGTTTATACAGCATTAATATTGCACAATACTAGAGTAAATTTATAAGTATCACGCTTCATAGACGTCCTTTGATTTTCTTGGGATAACCTTGTTGATTCCACAACCTTTGATGAGATCCATTTTGCTTGCT
>CAJVPJ010000938.1:0-14416 GCA_910592205.1 Paraglomus occultum | reverse complement strand
TTGGAATGGATTCCTTACGATAGATTGAATGATCTAAAGCCGATGGCGAAAGGGGGGTTTGGAAGTATATATGTGGCTACATGGATAGACGGACCTAGATGGACTGTGAAAGAAGGGAAGTTGGTTAGAGATGGAAAAACTGAAGTTGTAATAAAAGTTCTAGACAAGCTGGAATGCGGCTCTGTGAAATTCTTTGAAGAAGTAAGGTTTGCCGCATTCATACAACGTACGTGTCATTACGACCAATAATGTCTAATTTTTTGAGCTTGTTTTCAGTTGAAAGTGTGTCTCCAATGTAGTGTGAGCGGATCCGTACTTCGGTGCTATGGTATCACTCGCGTTCCATCTTTTGAGAAATTTGCAATGGTAATGGCATACTGCAGCGATGGGGATTTACATCAAACTCTTCGTCGATCATTCTCCACTATCACATGGGCTTTCTGTCGAAAGACACTCTGGCAAATTGCATATGGCCTGGAGGAGGTTCACAAGCATAATCTAGTGCATGGTGACTTTCATTCCGGTAATATATTCATCGTGGCTGAAGGAGCCATAATTGGCGATCTTGGATTATGTCGCCTAGTCGACGATGTATCGTCGGAGAGACAACGTGGGTCCTCCTTTGGTGTATTGCCTTATGTTGCTCCCGAAAATTTGAGGGGAAAACCGTACACTCATAAATCAGATGTCTACAGTTTTGGGATGATTATGTGGGAACTTACTACGGGTGAGCGGCCGTTCCAAAGGCGTGCACATGATGTTCAACTTGCGTTGGACATATGCAATGGACTGCGTCCAGAAATCACTGCTGATACTCCAGACTGTTATAAAGAGTTAATGACAAAATGCTGGGATGAAGACCCAGACAAGCGGCCAACGGCTAATGAAATAGCGTCTACTCTTTTTGAGTGGCACTTTGAGAAAAAGAATCATCAGGAGTTCAATACTGCCCAGGCATTAAGATTACAAATGAAACGCCGGAATGTTGAGGCGGAATTGCATTCGCAGGCCGTTTATACGAGTCGATTACTTGACTTTCCTGAGGTGAAGGCAGTCCGCGGTAGGTCATCAAAACGAGAAGTCTTAATAGAACGTAATGTTATGGTATTAACTATATTTTACTATCGGAACTTTCGATAGCGAAAGAAGAAACAGGAGATGAATCTGGTATGAACGTTGTCATTTTTATTCGTAACATAAAAGCAGCTAATGTTGACATTCTTTAATTAACTGGTAGATTACAAATCGCGCCAACTAGAACTTGCAATATAATGTGGATACATGTTCGTTCCGTCGAATATGTGGTGAGGTTATTCGAGTTTTTACAATGATAATTTATTCTTATGTTGAGTTCCGAATGATGTTACGTAGCTCGTAACAATACCTAGGGTTTTATTTTGTGTATAATAATTGTAGGCGATAATTCACGGTCTATTAAATCATATTTATTGTCAAATTACGCAAGAATGTACCAAGTTTTAACATAATCCATGTTGCTATCTGCATGAGCTAATCTGAGTAGGGAAAGGGCTAATTCGTATGAGACGGGTTGATAAAAGATCTTTTAGATGATAAGATAGAATGGATATTAGAAGAAAAGTGTAGTGAACTAGTCTTGTTGGAGAGAGAATTTTATTAAATTACAACTCATGTCCAAACCAGAAATTATTAGCTCCTATTGTAAGCTCTTACAGATAAAACGATTTACGGCAGCAGAAGTAAGAAATCGTTACTTGAGAGGATATGAAGTTGATCGTTGAATTAAAAGATCCTAATGCTACGATTCTTGGTTTTGAATGAAAAAAAAAACACAGTATTTCGACACAGTAATATGTTATTTTTTAAGGCCAAGGCATCGAGTGTTTACAAACTTTCTTTTCACAGTTATCTGAGGAATGTCTTTTTTCTTTTCTACTGCACACTCTCTAATGCTTGTCATCTAGGAACGTATCCAAAAACTGTTCAACGTGATCCCTAGCTTTTGTCACTACAATGCATGTGCATGAACATTTCAGACGAACGGTTTCTGATTGTAGATTTCTCAACGAGTGCAATGTAGAACCACTGCCGACCGCAACAATGTGACTTCATATGTTTGGTCTGTGAATGCTTGCACGCAATAGTATGCAATGCAACAAATTATGATCACGTTCTGGGTATGCGACTTACTTTACGTCGATAATGTTATCTTACAAATTTGATTTGCATCTCGTTCATACTATTTTCATTTAACCCATTTCCAGTTGTGCGATCATCCGATCTGCAACTTGTTTTCGTAACACAATGGTTACAGGTTGTATACAATATGAGTCAAGTGAAAAAGAAAAAAAAATAATATCTATTGAAACATCTTAATCAACTACACGCAATAGAATCTTTCATTTCATTGGTTCTACAAAGTCCAGTAGATCGACGTGAATTTAATATTAAAATCTTTAGTATGGACGAACTCGAGATTTAGACAAAATGTCAGACTCATTAATCAACAATGAAGAATCTATGGAAGATATTCGGATCAGCGGTTATGATCCATTGATCTCACCAGAACTACTTCAAAGCGAGATACCACTTGTATGTGTAGAAATGAGCGTTTTGTCAAGCTTAAGTCTGCCCGTTACAGATTCCTGATTTAATCGTCTACTATAGAGCCAAGAGGCGCGGCAAGTTGTATTGACTGCTCGAAAAAAAGCGTCAGACATCATTAATGGCACAGATGACAGACTTTTAGTTATCATCGGTCCATGTTCTATTCACGATGTCAAAGCTGCTTTAGAATACGGTAATTCTAATGCCTAATCATAATGCACGGACTTGTATATGCCAACGTTCGAGATTACTGACACTTCTCAAACTCTTCTAAAACAGGCACAAGACTTAGAGAAGTTGCGGATAAACATGGCGATGATCTCTTGATCGTAATGCGTGCATACCTCGAAAAACCAAGAACGACTGTCGGATGGAAAGGTCTAATCAACGACCCGGATATTAATGAGTCCTTCCAAGTAAACAAGGGACTCCGCATTGCACGAAAGCTACTATGTAACTTGACGGGTGCTGGCACACCTGTGGGTTGCGAGTTGCTGGACACTATCTCACCTCAGGTACGGGATAAGATCTCGTGTTCTAAATTAGTCTTATGCTTTTATCCTATATCGTCCATTAGGCTCGTTTGTCGTTATATTGGCATCATGCTGATATCATTCCTTTAATGCGACTCGTTCGTATCTCCTAGTTCCTTGCTGACATTATTTCTTGGGGAGCAGTTGGCGCGAGGACAACAGAAAGTCAACCGCATCGTGAGCTCGCATCTGGTGTTTCTTTCCCGTAGGTTTTATTCTCCCTCCGCGATGTATTTGTTTATAACATAACACAAATTGCTAATAATGAAATTTACCTATTCGATAGGGTTGGTTTCAAAAATGGTACAGATGGCAACGTCAAAGTAGCATTGGATGCTATTCGATCGGCGTCTCATCCACACCATTTTCTTGGTGTCACGAAACAAGGCTTGGCTGCTATCACTCACACCAAGGTATGCCGCCCATAGAGGTTGGTTTTTAGTATTACCTACTCTATTGATCAATGCTTATTGATGATTTTATAGGGAAATGGTTATTGTCACGTAATTCTGAGGTATTTAAAAAAACGAAACCTCGCTTGTATATACTACGATTATGTATTAATAATATAACTGTCGTCGTTATGTTTTACGCTAGGGGTGGAAACGATGGCCCTAATTACTCAAAAGAATACATCGACGCAACAAAAGACGCGTTACGAAAAGCCGGTCTTCCGCAGCGCATTATGGTAGATTGCAGTCATGGCAACAGCGGAAAGAAGCATACTAATCAGCCGATCGTAAGTGCTGACTTGGTAAGTGCCTTTGATTTTTCGTGACGTTATTGTTGACAGCTCTTCATCATGCGCCGTTTCTCTAATAACTTTGGCCTACGATTCTTCCAATTGCATTAAATGCTTTTTCCAGGCTGCTCAAATTGCGGCAGGAGAGGATGCAATCATGGGAGTGATGATCGAATCAAATCTAGTGGCTGGTAGGCAAGACGTGCCACCCGAGGGTGCTTGTGGATTGACATATGGGCAATCAATTACTGATGCCTGTGTTGGATGGGAGGATAGCGAGCTTATGTTGGAGCAATTGGCGCAGGCAGTTAGACAGCGGAGAGCTGTCAAACAACAGTCATCAGAAATATAAGGTGGGGAATCGTTAGTTCGTAGAGTATGTGAACGCCAGAAACAGGAATCGGAAGTAGTAATCAAAATTTTATTGCTCATATTAATAAGGAAATACTTAAATTAGAAAAAAAAAAGTTACAAATCTTAGTCAGATGTCTATTAATTACTATTAAAAAAAAGTTTGTTGGTTGTTATTTGATTAATTGCACTCCCGAGGCAATATCAGAACCAACTTTAAGGTCTATCAAATAAAAATGACACCATTTGCTAGTCATGTAAGGATATTCATTCAATAATTACAAATATAACATAAATTTGAATCTAAAATAATTCACATACACTGCGATATATATATATATATATATATATATATATATATATACTGTATATTTATATCTCATTTTCCTCTCCGCACTTTCCTCAATTTGCTCTCAAATATACTTGTTTTAGATACTTCTTTCTGGTTACCGTCTCTAATCATCTGAGCATGACCAACAAGACACTCTATCATTTGATTATATGTCTCCGAATCCATGACAGTTTGCTCTCTTTGGTCTAGCCAATAGGTGAGAACGTCTGATGTTTGTTTAGTTAGTGACAAGAGTTGATTTATCAGTGCATGTAATTGAGTAGTCGAGTACGACTGTAGTGTTTCTATTGAGATTTTAGCAACAAAAACGTTGGCGTTGGTTAATAAGTCGGGTTAAAAAAATTTTCTATTACTTGGACAATCTCACACAATAGCGACTGCAACGATACTATGTAGCAGATTATCCGTCAACTTACCCTCATTTACTGTACATAATGTCCTTATAAGCTCAACGTCGACTTCCTTGACAATCGTCACAGTTGCAGCAGATTCTTTCGAGTGATGGTTGTTTATGGTATTAGGTGTTGAATGTGAATTGACTGCTAGAGAGTGTGGTCGAGACGATTGCAGCTGTGATGATGATTGAGGAGGCACCGAGGGTAGCGATTGTGGTCTCGTCCCGTATTTTGGTTTCGCCTAAAAATGTCAGCCAGATATTAGAGTTGATATTTAACTGATACCAATAAATTCACAATCTCGATGAATACTAACTTGAATTAATGTGTTAATTTCAACTCCCAAAGATGAATAGAACGACTTTCTTATGACAGAATGTTTCCATTGAAACAGTGTCTCGTTGATGTCAGGTGATAATTTATTCCATATATTCAGACTGTAATAGATTAGTAAAAGTTAAATCAACGCGATTCATTTGCGTGGATCAGTAGAAAATGCATGTCCTCATTCATGCTCACGCGTGTACACACATGCATACCTTCGAGGATTCACCTCCAGTATCTGTTTCGGTTCGACCTTGGCAATACTCGCTATTGCCTCGTCCAAATCTATCACAGTTTCCCCGATCGATAGACCATTATTCATATTGTCTGTATCCGCAATGCTAAGTACATCATTGAATCCACTTTCTTCAAAAGCGTTTCCTGTTTCGTCACCCTTTCTTGCACTCTCGCTGTCGATCTCTTGCGCTATCTCTGGTTTATCGTCAACTGCATTTCCGCTAGCAAAGTCTGTAAAGTCGTCAAATTCACCAAAGTCGTCTTCGGCGTCGCCGGCTGTCTCAAAGGTGGAGAATTCATCATCAGCAGAAGTGGCATTAGTTTCCGACATAATTTCCTGTATTTTTTGCTGGCTGAGGCTGGGTGATTGGGGTTGCAAGGTATGTTCGTATCACGTGATATTGGTTACTACCACGATCATCTGCATAATTTAAATTCTCTTCTGACGATCATTTCCAGCGCCACACAACTTTTCCAAAATATGAATATTGCAGAAAGATTACAAAGTCTCTATGAACTCTGTTTCCGAAATCCCATAATAGTTGGTAGTCTTCTCGACTCGATCACACTCTACAAAGATTTGTATGTATGCTTGTTTGTCAATAGAATGTGGGGTAGTTTAGCCGTAAGGCGGTTATGGTATCAATTCACAGCTTCGCCCGATGATCTCCTTACGCATACCATCGAGAAATTTATAAACACTCTTGTCAAGTCACGGAACAATGAAACGCGATATTCATACTATAAATATGTTCGCGTCATAGACTTGCAGCAAGTACCTGACGTGACAGACGATGTATTAGAATCATTACTCACCAATTCACCATATGTGGAGAAACTTTTGCTTGAGAATTACGCATGGCCTACGGGTGAAATGCACAAGATAGCACCGCTCATGCCTAACGTAAGATGTATCGGAATGAGCAACATGATTATAGAAGACGAACTTCAACCGCTTTCGACTTACTGTAAACACTTGGAAGAATTGGAACTTGGGGCAGATATCCTATGTACGTCAGAAGTGTTGGCTAGCATAACAAAAGAATGTCCAAAGTTGACTGTCCTAAGATTATTCAGCAAAGGGTATGATGACCAAGAAATGAACGAAATATTAAAGAATATCCCAAGTCTCAAAGAACTAAGAATTAGTGAATGTTTCTGCATCACCGAAGCATTCTTTCAAAATGTGATTTCTATTTGTCGTGAGTTAGAAATGTTTTCGTTCTACAGGGGTTTTATTGAAATATCTGTAGATAATGTAATCAAATTCGCCCAACACTTTGCCAAAGCCACCAAATATGTATTTATAGATGTAGTGAAATTATTGGATGTGAGAATAGAATGCAATTCTGCTGAAATAATGGCAGCTATGATGGAACCAGACGCTGACAAGATCATCAAACATTGTGAAACGTTAAAATTGGTTTCGTTGAGCCTACTGTATTTTACCCTTGACTCTGAAAAACTGGCTGCTATCTGTGGACGGCTCGACGTCCGTATATTAAAATTAGAACGAATAGATGGTGTGACTAATAAGGTAAAAGGGACATGCGTTATAATTGACTTGATGGCAACGTTTTTAAATTTCTAAACTTTCGTTATCAATTAGGAGATACTGGAGGCAATTAAAAAAGCCAAGAAAATTGATACCATAATAATTACATTCAAGAGCCCCTCATTCCAACCTCTACGGGAAGAGGATTTACGCGAAATTACTAGGACATCTTCAATCAAACATCTGGAATGGCAGTGTTCAATATACGACTTTGAGGATCGACGAAGATCAGCCAAGCTTCCTGTAGAAGGAGGATGTGAAGAGAAAGAAATACTTAACAAACTATTTGAAAGCCATCTCGTGCTGACAGAAAAGTCTAACTAGACTGGACTTTTACCAATGGTGAATATTTTTCGTCTCAAAGCAAATAGTCAATGACCGTCAAAAGTTGAACCGATACAAGCCCCGCCCACATTTTCCAGTAAAGAATGAATGAATCACAATCATGGTTTAAAATGTTGGTGTCATTAAGAAATAAAATTTTAATTGGTATGCTCATTAATTACAGTTTCTTGATTGGTTGTTTGATAATCGTACAATCTCAAAAGATTTCTTTGCAGCATGGCAATCGTCACTTTGCCAACAGAAGGGACGAATATGCTAGCTTTCTCGCATACAGAGTCTTCAAAATTTTGAAATGATGAAAAGTTAATAGCTATCACACCATCTCGTAGTGACTCGTTCGATAACTTGTATGATTTTGACGGAACGCCTGTTATCACCACATCTGACATTGGAATAACATCGTCGGTAGTGAGATTTGTCTCGTGAACCTGGCGAAATACAAAAAAACGAGTGTACAATTAAGTAGGAATTACAAAAAAAAAGAAAGACATGGTGTCGAATTTACTAGGGGCCTTTTTCTTTCACCTCATGTTTCTTCAATTTTAATCCAGATCCACGCGTAAATTCCTGTACTCCGTTAATGTCGATAGAATATACTTTAGCACCATCGTTTGCTAAGAGCGCGGCTAATGGTCTACCCACAATCTCGCTTCGATTAATTATAGAGATCACACGTCCGTACAATCTATTTCCATAGGGTAATACAAGATTATACACTCCAACATACTCCATAACTTTGATTATAGCCAGAGGCGTACACGGAATAATGCATTTCTTCGTTTGCTCTCTATCCAGGAACCGTATATTATGATACATATTATAAACATATCTATGAGACAATCCTTCTACATCCTTGGCCACGTCGACAACATTCTGAATATACTGATCTTGTCTATTTCCAAACACGGGATAATACACCATTATTCCATGAACGTACGGATCTTCATTTGCAGCAATGATATCATTTTCAAGGTTTTCACGCCTGCATTGTCTCAACTCGAATGTAACGCCAGTCTCTTGACAAGACTTTGCTGTCCATTCGGCGTATTTTTCTGCGGCTGGGTCATCGTTTGCCAGGAACCCCACTAGTTTTGGACTGATTCCGCGCGAGGATATAGTTTTTTTGAGTTCTTCTCTGTATGAATGAGCAATCAGTCCGAGCTGAATTGATCAGATCAAATGAATAGATTAGAATGTCGATCGATAGAAAAAAGGAACCTACATATAGTTTGTTGCTATTTCTACTGCTTGAATCGTTTTACACGACATCTTTTCTGAAAGATGCAAATCTGCTTGGAACAAAAATTTTCCAGCTTGCATTTGTTTACCTGCATCAACGGCTTGCGACACGATTCCTTTACCGGAAGCGATCTACCGATGCAAACTAAATCGAGTATATTAAAAAACAAGGAAGATTCACACAACATTAACAACGACATGCGCAGGTGTGCTGCTTGTAAAGTCAGTACAGTTTATATCGACCCGCGGACGGGGGAAACTGGCGAGTTTTGCTCTAATAAGTGTCGCAAGGCTGCTGTTTATCAAGGTAATGCGTCTGATCTGCAATAGGATTTCATGCAATAAATTGACGTTGAAATTTTTGTCGCAATTAATATAAATAGGCATAGTAGAGGCCTGTAAGCATTGTAATAAATATCCTCGCCTACTCGGGCAAAACGGACAACGGCTTGCGTATTGTGGTGGGAAATGTAAAAATGAAGCAGGGGCCAAAACTTTATCTGCAACAAGCAGGCATCAAGATCAAAAGTATTCGATGCCTAACCATCAGAAGTCTCTTCCCGAACAACCAGTGCCGAATCGAATGTTTATACCAGCAGTAACAATCTCTAATCAACCAAATCCAATGCCAGTTGCCCCATATAGGCCAAGCGGAAGTATGGCCCAAGCATACTTGGTTCCCAACAAGTTGCCGGATACTTGTCTAAATATAACTCAAACAGCAACTCGGTCAACACGTCGAGTGGCATTTTCAACAGCATCCCCAATGACAAATCAAACAAAGGAGAAGAAAGCTCGTTTTGAAATATCGATTATGTCATCAGCTGGACGGCCGTCTTCCCACACGCTAGCATCGCGGCTACCCACACTAACTCCAGGATTACAAAAAGCAGCAAAGCAAAAGTCCCTTTTCTCACCAGTTGCTCTATCTTCTTCTTTGGTATTGACATCCAACAGTAGAGTTAGCGTTCCTGTATGTCAGATATGTCGAATGACGCCTTGTTGGTTTGATATTGATAGTGGAAGATATGCACCGTATTGTTCGCGAAAATGTAAAGAGATAGCGGGAGATCGAATTGTTTGAAGCGGAAGGAGGAATCTGAAATAGTCAATTCTTTGTTTATTAAATAGATTTGTTTCAACTTGTAGTAAGTCAACTGCGTTTTTTGGCGATAGATAGAGCATGCATTTGATATGCATTTAGACAGAAGAGGACATTTTTGATGCTGAAGCCAGGATGTGATGATAACAATATTTTGTGTCAGTTGAGAAAATTGATTTATTATTGTAAATAACATGAACAATTTAAACTTCAATTTAATTTACATTATTAAGTGAACGAACTTATCAACTTTGAAGTCGTATATTCGAAAAGGAATAGACATTAAAAGCTCTCCTAGACCGGTCATTTTCTCGTTGTGTGAATGTTTGCTTTCAAGTTTCCTCACTGACTTTACGCGTGGTTGCATGTGATTGCGCACGAATTACTGTACGGTAAATTTTTTAGTCTCAATTCTTGACAAAGAGCCTGTTTTTTAAGGCAACATATATTTGAAGCAAACAGCGGATATGCTGCAGTAAAACAGATTTGTGAATTAACACTACAGAACTCTATTTTAAAACGTATTATATATCATGGATACAAAGCTGCAGTTCGATGAGGCACAAGTACGTTTCGTGTACACTAAACACTAAAAATTATTTAAATTTGATCAGACCACCAAATTTCATTCCCAAATCACCAATAACGAAACCGTTACCACTTAAAAAACAGTGTTTTTACTAAAAAAATTTGATGGGCTAATATGTTAGTCTACTAATAGTCGAATTTATGATAAACGCGCTGTTGGTTATTATATCAACAAAAAATACCAACCTTTAACCAAATTTAAATATTAATTATTTTAACTGCGTTCTAAAATTGGTTCACACTTTTGAAACAAGAAGTCATTTTGTCGAATGCCGCCAAAAACAACAGTTGCTCTAAACAAGTGTCTGGCTAACTAAAATAAGTTAACTTCTCAGTAATTAGTTCCGGAAACCGCCTTTCCGCCCATTATAGTTGCGCATTACAAGAGCTTGCTGATTTCGGAAGTTATTCGACGCTCAAAAGCGGTTTGTTTTACAATTTTTTATTTACAAATCGGATTTTAGCTAGAGAAAAAAAAAGGTATTTAATTTGCTATTCAGATATGTCATTAGTGTTGGACATTAGGCATGGAAATTCCGACAGTATAAATTAATTTGGTAAAATAATCTTTGTCAAAAGTATTATAATTAAAATAAAAAGTGAACTGTAACAACAATTAATTTTGAGTAAAATTTAAGAATGCAAAAAATGGTTAAGCTCACTTGACGTTCCTGGATAGATGTTAGGAATCTGTGCAACACACAAAACACGTAGTGAATAATGGAACGTTATGAAAAAGCACAGATATACAAATCAGGAAGCAGTATGACAATACCGGAAAGTCGGTTTCAATAGAAACAGTTTTTTTTTGTAATCCTATTAATGAACGACATCAAACTACATACGTATAAAGCTGGCTGTTCGTTGAATTTCAAACAGGATGCTATTATTTTCCGAACAGTTTAACTCAGGTTGGAGCTGCAATCAAAACATGTGTATTTATATTATCCTATCAAATTGATCCTATTTTAAAGCTTGTGTGTTAATGCCATGGATTTTCCGTTCCCCATTTTTACAGAATGGTGTAATCATCAAGATTTTAATGTCATACGTAACTTTAATACTATATTATATACGGGTGTTTGAACGCATGGTAAACGTTGAATTAACTTTAATTTCCGTGATAGGCATATTTCCTGCTTATATATTTTTATGACTACAATCATATAATGACAGCATTGAGAACGTAAATGACAAATCATTATGGGATAGTTTAATTTATGATGCTTTTCTCTAGCAGAAGATGTAAGAAGATTATAATGAAGCATCCGTTAAAGTTTTTATGTTGGCAAGAAAGACACGAACGACTTTGTTAAACCTCTTACAATTTTAGTTAGCGCTAGATGCAAGGACGTGTTGATTAATTTAATTGAACGCCGTGCGTGCACATGTGTCGATATGCGTATATACGTGGTATCTAATAATAGATGTTGACCCTCGTTTGATGCAAGTCTCTTCCGTCATAAACTTATATTCTCTGTAGACTCTGTAGAGCAACCTTATAATACCTATGGAAGATGGGCTAACCATATTCGAATATTGTTTATGATATCATAAGATCTATTACATACGATACGGACAATGGCAAAAGACTAGCATAACACTGTGAGGATGATGTCTCTTTTCCATTATCAATTTTCTGTTTCTTCATATCCATCACTGCCTGGAATAAATCACAGGTTTTTGGTAGACTGATATAATAATATAATTATCGTCCGAACAATGTGGTATCCTGCTTAATAATGTTTGATGCACAAAATGAATGGGGTCCCAAATCGTAATTTAAGGGTATTTATATTTACTATTATTGCGCTATCATGTTTGGTATTAGTAACTCTAAGCGTTTAATCGCGAACTCCACTAGACAAATGTCACTCTGGTACATTGCCTGTCTAAAACGAACAGTTAACCAGCTTGTTCACAACTCCGCTTTCCTTCTTCTCATTCTTACTCTTTATATTCAATTATTAGCAAAAGCAGATATCCGTCTTTTTCTCATATGCGTCGAAATAATAATGTATTGTTTGGGCACCACGATACAGCTTCTCTTGTTATGGTTAGATCGCGATCCGTTTGTTCATTATAAAAACGCTTTTCTTACCTCCGAAGACTTTTCTAAATAAAGAGTTGACTGTCCCGAATTGTTATTTATGAGTGGAAGCTCCCGACGGGATTTATTTGGTTGATGACAAATCTTTCCTTTTGTCACACAATCAAATTATTATAAATCGCATTTACTGCTTTGACATATCACTTATGCCATTACTCTCTAAAGCACTCACAAAAAACTTGATAGAAAGAGTATTTATTAGAACAAAGACAAATAATTTTACATTTCCATCAATTACTAAATCAACAAGAGAGATGCATTCTAAAGTCGTGATTATCGGGTCTGGCCCAGCTGGCCATACCGCGGCCTTGTATTTGTCTAGGGCAACTCTGGAACCCGTCATGTATGAAGGTTTCTTGGCTAATGGAATTGCCGCTGGTGGACAGGTAATTTTTTAGATTCATATCTTATATGAATGATTCACTATCATGCATTTCTATTCGTATCAATACACAAACAAACTCACTCCCAATTTGTATATCATCAGCTCACCACAACAACGGACGTCGAGAACTATCCCGGCTTCCCCAATGGTATCGGAGGCACAGAAATGATGGATCTATTCCGCGAACAAAGTGCCAAGTTTGGTACCAAAATCATAACAGAAACTGTCGCAAAGGTTGATCTCTCGTCGCGTCCATTTAAATATTGGTGCGAGTATAAGGAAAATCAAGAACCCGACACAGCCGATTCAATTATTATTGCGACTGGTGCTGCTGCCAAACGACTAAACTTGCCCGGCGAAGACACTTATTGGCAGAAAGGTATTTCTGCCTGTGCCGTGTGTGATGGTAATTAATTGCATCAAGCTACTCGCAATCTTGATAATTCGGCGATTTTTTTTTTTTAAAAAAAAAAGTAAACCTTATCGCTAACCGAGATCTATTTTTCAAAAGGTGCTGCACCCATATTTCGCCAAAAGGCGCTTGTAGTGATCGGAGGCGGTGATTCTGCAGCTGAAGAAGCAATGTTTCTTAGTCGATACGCTTCACACGTATATGTAATCGTACGTCGCGACGTGCTTCGAGCATCCAAGGTCATGGCAAATCGTCTTCTTTCTCATGAAAAGGTAACAGTTATATGGAATCATGTGCCAATCGAAGCCAAAGGAGATGGCAGTCTCTTGAACTGTGTTCGTATCAAACATACAAAAACTGGAGAAGTGAGAGATCTCGAGGCTAGTGGCTTATTCTATGCCATTGGACACGAGCCTGCTACTAAACTCGTAAAGGGACAGTTAAAATTAGATCAAGATGGTTATATTGTTACCGAACCTGATACCACTTACACCAGCGTTGAAGGTGTCTTTGCCGCAGGTGATGTTAAGGATAAGAAGTATCGCCAGGCGATCACTAGCGCAGGATCTGGATGCATGGCTGCCCTTGATTGTGAACGATGGTTAGCCGAGACACTAGGCGAATAGATTCAGACAGATATACATAGACAATACACGTGATATAATTTATACACTTTATTCGACGATAATAAATTGTTGTAAGATCTAATTAATAGCTTGTAATTTATCTACATCATTGCCACTTTTCAATTGTATGTGTTCATGCAAAATATCTCTAAAAACCATGCTTGCCATACCCACTCCCCGTCTTTCTAGTTGCACCTTCGTTCATGCATTCTAATTTACCTAACGGGTGCAAACACAATAATTCCATATGCTAGTATAGTTGGCCAGTACGTACAACACACGAAAGGCAGTAAGTAGTTTCCAAGCACCAAATATTCTGACAACTGCCATTCCAAGAACGCCCTTATGTCGACACCTGATAGCAACAATAATCCGGGCGGAGATATTACCAAAAGCACGAACAATTGTAATGCTCTCAGTAACTGTTGCTCGGTTGGCCGGAACAATGAGAATGGAATCACGACTGCCAAAGCCACAAACACTGCCAGGCTATAATTGAGAACCGACAGACAAGATATTATCATTCCTGTATAT
>CAJVPJ010000937.1:0-14430 GCA_910592205.1 Paraglomus occultum | reverse complement strand
TGGATGTGAAGGATGAAATTTTTTTTCGTTGGAAGATGTGCTGTGCAGTGTGATATAATGCTGCTTAATCAATGACATATTTTTGGGACATAGAGTAATGTAGGGTAGACATAGTAATATGTTTCTTCGTTTATAAATTGAATCTTTTTTGCTTTCAAATTCAGAAGCTAAATTTTCATGCCTCCGCTGAGGTTACAGATAATGTATTTCAGGATACATTTATTTATGCGTGTGGACATTTATTTTTATGATTGCAGGAACGTACGTAATGGTAAAAACGCAACGTTATGGTATAGAAAATGGTTCAGATGACAAGTAAAAGACACGACTAGATGACCTTCCCACGGTTGCATGCAAGTATTTCATCACAGCATGTCGAAGTAAGTAATTATAAACGCGAACAAACGACCTTGACCTGATTCGAAAATAAGGACTACTATGAATAATATGGCTTGCTACAAAAATTATAAAGACGATGTTATGTCTTTCTAAAATAACTCGCTCGAAGCTAAAAGTTGTGTATTGTAATAATAATAATAATGATAATAATAAAGCATCGATTTTACAAAATGGTGAATACTTATTTCCGTCGTTATATCGAGTAGCCCTGACCAAAGTCGATGGCATAGAATAATATATGGACGAGTTGAAGAACCCGCATAAAATGTTGGGCGGAGGAGGGGTGTCTGCATTACAATAGGATGTAATATTTATAGTTAAAAAAAGCCGGCACCTACATAGCTTTTTAGAAAGTACAAGAACTGTATGATTCTGCCTTGATGCATGACTTTGTTCCGGAAACGTGAATAGTGCGGTTTGTCGACACATTTTGGCGAATGCGAAAATAATCGAGTTGCTCATCTGGTGGTTTATCATGCCCATTATTTACAGCAAGTAGCAGAATAAGTACCATAATTGCAAGAACCGCTATACTACAACTGTGACGAGAGGGTGAGGCGTGATGACTGGTGATTATTATAGAGCAACCTTTTGAGTTATCAGTAATATTAGATAATCAAAGAAACAAACAAATCCCCATATGACTATGATGTCATCTATTAGCTGCGTTAGTGTGTGAAACCTTAATTTGAAAGCTGGAAAATTTGATCGCAAAAATTTTCTCCAACCACAACGGAAAACATGGGGACAAGCGATAGTGATGAACTCTCTACAGACGAGATGTCCTTGGACGACGAGGAAGTTGAGAACAATGGAAAAAAAGCCGATTTATTTGATTCAACTGATGATGAAAGTATTAATTTAACCGAAAAGAAAGGAATCAAAAATACAACCGAGAATACGGTTAATAACGCGAACAAACAATCAAGTCGAAATAAAGGCGAAAGTGAAATTGAAAGTGAAGATGAAAGCGATAGCGATAGTAGTGATGGGGAAGACGTAAGTCAAGATTACTTGATTAAATGCTATTCACCGATTGTATAATACAACATTCTTGACGGCACATATACTCTTCACAATCAAGATTGTGATGAGGTCTGAGAGGCTTGAGGCAAAACAAAAACATGATGCCGCCTTGGCAGAAGCGGAACTTCAAGCCAATATGAAACAGACCGAGATGTTTGTTCTACCCAGCGGTCAAGAGGGCGAAGATGAACAAACGACGACTGATTTACAAGTCGTTCATCAAAGAATTCAAAACATTATACGCACTCTGAACAATTTTAAAGAATTAGGTGATCATGAACGGTAAGTGTTTCAAACTGGTAAACGCCATATTCACAATGTCTCGGATTGTTTCTAAAACGATATAGCTTATCTTAGAGGACGCGCCGAATACATCTCACAGTTGACCAAAGATGTTGCAATATATTATGGATACTCGGAATTTATGGCTGAGAAATTGTTTCATTTATTTTCCGTGTCCGAGGCACGAATATTGCTTTTGTCTTGCTTTTTTTTTTTTTTGCATACGTTATGCTATGTGAACTTACTCTTATACCATTACTATCGTTACAGGCAATAGAATTTTTTGAAGCAAATGAAGTAGCGAGACCAGTAACCATTCGTACTAATACAATAAGGACTCGACGCAGAGATCTGGCGCAGGTGAAAGATTAAAGCCAATGTGATGTTTTCAATTCTCTTTTTATTTTTTTAGTGATTAACGCTTTGTATATATGACATGACTCAGGCTCTTGTAAATCGAGGAGTAAATCTCGAGCCAATCGGAAAATGGTCAAAGGTCGGACTGACAGTATTTGATTCTTCAGTACCAATTGGTAACGAATCGAGCCCATCAAACTTGTTGCATTTTTTTTTACCGCATTCGTATTAAACGACATTATTTATTTCCTTGTCAGGTGCAACACCCGAATATTTGGCGGGTCACTATATACTGCAATCGGCTTCTTCATTTTTGCCGGTAATGGCCCTTGCTCCACAAGAAAATGAAAAGATTCTGGATATGGCAGCAGCACCTGGTGGCAAAACGGCGTATATATCAGCATTAATGAAAAATTCTGGAATGATATTTGCCAATGATGCCAGTAAGGATAGATTGAAAGCCTTGGTAGCAAACATACACAGACTGGGCGTGAGAAATTCAGTAGTGTGCAATTATGACGGCAGAGAGTTTCCCGGCGTCATTGGTGGGTTTGATCGTGTATTGTTGGATGCCCCATGTAGTGGTACTGGGGTTATATCAAAGGATCCGGGAGTGAAGATAAATAAGGTTTGCAGATACTGATTCATTATATTTATAGCATTATCCGTTTACACTAACATCTCGTGATGTTTAGACGGAGAAAGATTTTATGATTCTACCGCATTTGCAAAAGCAATTAATTCTGGCTGCTATTGACTCTGTGGATGCAAAATCGCCGACAGGTGGCTACATAGTCTATTCAACTTGTTCGGTTACAATAGAAGAAAACGAACAGGTCGTATTCTATGCGCTAAAGAAAAGACCAAATGTAAAATTGGTATCAACTGGTTTGGAGTTTGGTAGAGAAGGGTTTACAAAGTAAGTAGACATGATTCTGGTCAGAAAAACTACTGTCAAACGATCGTAATATTAAAAAAACTTTGATGTTCAGGTATCGAGGCAAGATATTTTCTCCCGCTTTGAGTCTTACGAGACGCTACTACCCGCATGTTCATAACATGGACGGTTTCTTTGTGGCAAAATTCAAGAAATTATCAAACAAAATTCCATCGGTAGACGAAGATAGAAATAAATAAAATAAAAGTAAAATAAAAGTAAAAGTAAATAAAATAAAACAAATAAAATTAATATTTACTAATCTTACAAAAAGAAATACGTTAAACCTTCTACTTGATATGAATGGAGGGCGAAATTATAAATTACCCATGCTCTGCACTTCGTCATTCTCTGGATCGCTCAGATCCATCTCCAAATCGTAACCAACCATTTCACAGAATCTTTCAAACAATCCTGTCTATAGTCACATATGATCACGTGTCTTCATTTAATTTTGTAAAACGCGCATTGTTGGAAAAAAAATCAACGACTTATTGTATTACTACTAAAAATGCCAAAAACTGATGTAAGGCGATTTCTTTAGAAACAAAAAAAGCCTTATGCCTATACAATATACAAACATGATCATCCTGACTGTTCTATCAAAAGGTTGATGGAAACGATTAACCTAGACGTCGACCGCCAAAATAATAGCTGAATCAGAACTATGGATTAAAGTGGATAATTCCGGTGATGCTGGACAATTGATGAAAGAAAGGAAAGAGATATTCACAAGGTTAATGATGCCTTGAGCGAGTGTGTTAATTCGACATGCTGCTTTAAAGTTCAGGAAGCGAAAAAACAACAAACTTTAGAAACATTTTTCAAATAATATTGTTATACTTGTCTTCAATAATATGTTATTCACTTGTTATTCCTCTGAATTACAATAAATATTTTTATTTTTGAAAGGTGTGAGCCATAACAGTAGGATAGGAAACATATTTTCAGTGGCCAAAAATGTCACAACCACACTAATATCATTTTCCATGTCAATTTGATCAAATAAGACTACCGTTAACATATTAATATTACATAACAACGATTGTTGAAATCTTGTATTCCTAATGGTTGAAAAAGGTATCGATTTTTGCAAATAAATGTACATGTCTTTTTAATTTTCCTGCTTTCGTCTACGCCATTAATAGTTTTTAACCTTAGAATCATAGTATCCTCTTTTAATTTTTTAACGCATTTTCTTTCCACCAACTCAAACCGCTTTTCAACGTCTTCAAATTCCCGAAATTCCTCTACAGCCAATATCTCGCCATCCTCCAAAATCTATCATCATTGATTGCATTCATTTCACCGACAGGTACATTTCACCGACACATTTCACCGACAAAAACTACCAAAAAGGATAATTTCAAAATAATGCTGGCGAAAATTTGTCGGTGAAATGATTGTCGGCGAAATGAACCGGACCCAAAACAGCAACGCAGTAAATGTGTTAAAACAATATATAGCTTAAAGCAATAAAACCAGACATCAATTTACACCGATTACACCACGAAAACTATTAATGTTTCATTCTTGACTAATACGAAGGCCTTAATCCAAAGGACCATGCAATGACATAATCAGATTTTCCCTGCTACATTTGATTAAGTCCGGCACCGAATTCAAAATCAAATGGGTAAACAGTCAATAAGCCCGAATGTGCAGATGGTTGTAACACATTTAAATTATTTCTCAAACATGAATAGCCTTATGAGCAATCGCCATTACGCGTTATAATCAATTTAACGTGGAAAGAGTAAATATGCGGTATATGTTTCCCAAGACAAGAAAACATAGGGATGGAATTTATCTATTAGATTCAATTTATATGTCATAATGTAAGAGTAAGATATCACTGAAACTATTCAACTAAAGACCGACGGAAGAACAGTTCGGCGACAAACTATTGTTACAAAAAAAAAATCGCTTGAGCCGTGAACTACCGACTTACGGAAACAAGTAATTAAAGCAAGAAATTAGTAATTATGCCAATATTTTAGATTGAAGTCTTCAACAAGGGATTTGAGATCTTTTTTACTTGACCAGATTACCCGTAAAATTTTCGAGTACTAGGGTGCAGTTTCGTTATCACAACAATAACTTCCAGTTTCGTCCATGAAGAATGAGTCCCGCGTCGGGTAACGCTTTTGTTCCCTGGCGAAATGGAAGTTGTGTTCGATCTGACTTACGGTTGCCGAGACGACATCAAAAAAGGGACCGATCTCATTTTTTATGGTTTGACTTATGGTCTGCTCATTGTATGTAAATCGGATATCACTAGTTTTTGACTGTTCATATCTATTACTTAGCAAAAACTATTACATACAAACCAAGATGTTTACAACTATCGAGGTCTCCATTAAGCAGACTGTAACTGACGAATGTATTCTCCAGTCAAGTTGAATGTCTTTATAGTTCGACAGTTTCCTTCAATTACTGTTTCGTACTGTATGCTATCTGTCCTTGCTTCTTATCATATTATGTTTTTCTCTTTAATCCCGTAAAAAGAACCTGGATTTTTAAAAAAGTCATTTTTGGCCTGTCTTAACGTTATGACAAATTTTTCGACGTGATTGCTCTATCCAAACATCTCCAAAACAACTCTTGGTTATGAAACAACGGTAATAATCCAGTGTGATGGCTCCGGGCGAAGGAAACGCGTCGCGTTTTTGATCATGGTTTGTAGACGTGGAGATTTATGTTGGACTAACACGGCACATAGATCAACGTATTTGGCTGATCCTTGGCTCTTCTAGTTAAACCGGCTTGGGGGAGGACAAATAGGTTCAGCCAGCTACCGATGTCTAAGCGAAGAGAGCAAGTAAGCTGTCAATTTAAACATGTCTCAACTGTCAGATCAAGGAACGGAACTTTCGTATTAGGATAATTGACCTGCGTTATATTTGCTTTTGTCGCGCGCATTCCAGAATCAATGCTCGCTGGTAATATTAGAAATGCCCATTGGAAATCTGTTATGAGATTTATATTAAGAAACAAAAAGTCTACTAACTTGTTAATTATACATAGAATGTACCTTCTTGTTAAATCAATTTGAACCAGCTGATTTCAGAGTCCTTCTTAGTCATGTACTAATGTCTCTTTAAAAAGTTGTCTTTTCCCCATCCCATGTGAGTAGAAATCCAGAGTCATCTAACTTCAAATTTTTAATAACGTTTACTAGGTATCCTGCACTCTGATCTGGTGTAAATACATTATCGATTGGCTTATTCTTGAGATATTGTCTCGATAGATCGGTGTCAACTATGCCAGGATAGAGTGCAACAGATATTGCATTTTGTTTACGATGTGTAAATTCGATCGAAAGAGTTCGCGTCAATTGGTTTAAAGCAGCTCTGCAGGCGTGTAGAACATAAGTCAGATGTGAATAAAGGAAAAAAACACAGTATATGTATTAATGCAAAACTCACTTGCTTGTTCTGTAGGAGTACCTATAAAGGTTCGATGGGTTAGAGCAATAATTACGTGTTGTAAAACGTCTCTCTGATACTCGTACAGTTGATCATTAATACTCACCACCCTCCCAATAAACCATCCGTAATGCTACTGGTCTTAACAGAAAGATTAGCAACAATTGCGAATTTCGGCAATAAATCCATTGCATCTCCAACTTCATTCTGCTCTTCGCGGTGTGCCTCCAAATCCATATCTAATAACTTTACAAAGTGCTTACAAACCAATAGACTACCAGTAGCATTAGTTTGAAAGTTTTCAGCCATCAGATCAACGTTGATTTGATCCAGCGATTCGTCCATATGTAATATCCCAGCAGAATTTATCAACAATCTTAATGGCTTTTCTCCGTGGTTCTTTTTCACTTGTTCAGAACAACTGATGATAGTGTTTTCTTTAGTCACGTCCAGTTTATAAACGAATAGACGGCGAAGGAGTGACGAATCAAGTGTGGACGTAATTTGACTTTGACTAGTTTCAGGGTCGCGACATGTTGCTATTACATCGTAGGGAGTGCGTAAGAGGAGAGTGCGAACTAAAGCTTGTCCTATTCCTCTGCTTGCCCCTTGGACGAGTACGGTTGACATTGTTGAATAGAACAGTAATCCCGGATTTCTAAAAATTTTTTGACCGCATTTCTGTGACACGCTTGCATTTCTATCTTTTTATGTGATGAGAGAATTTTCAGACGTGCCCTCTAATCGGCATATCACGTGGAGAATATGTGGCCGATTGTTTCCAAATACAGAAATACGAAAATGCGCGATCGGAATATTACTTACAAAATAGCGTGAAACAGTTCTCGACCATCTGCATCCAATTTAAAACCCAAGACGTTAGCCAGCATAAAATCTATGATAATAGCTATTGCTTGTGCAAGCAAGTTAATTTTGTTTGAAAGCTAAGGATGGTAAGCAACTCACGGCATCAGCTCACTAATCTAAAACTCGCATGCCAAAAACTTGTTCAATTCCTGTTGCGTAAGAACTATCCAAGGCGTTTATGCATGCGAGGATGCAGACTAGCCACCATGCGCTCGTTATAAATACCAATTGTTTTCAATCTGGTTCAAAGATACGTACGGCGAGAATCGTTATTTTTAAAGGCAAACCAAAATCTCAATCTTTCAATGTGATACGATAATTGTTAGCAATTAAATTAATAGACATGTGTTATATAAAGTACTTACCGTGGGTTGTATCAAGTCAACCATAGCACTTTTTGCAATATTGATGATCAATATGTAAATTGGAAGTAAGACAAACCTTAGAGTGAAAAGTTCATTATAATTATACAGATAGAATGGACATGGTAAAGTTAAAATCTAATCGATTAAGAGAACCAATATCTCTATAAAATAGTTACGATCAGTAAATTACTATTTTCATTGTCTATTTTCTAGTCAAATTTTCTATGCTCGCTTCGGCCTTCAACATTGTAGATTGATGTCAGTCATTGGCTGCTGCCAAACTCTGTACAGCCCTTATGTAGTCCTCTGCTTTGAACATCAGGCTGTCGAGTCAAACAATAAATTGCATACAGAAGAAGTTTAGTTTTTACTCGGGAATTAATAATTTCAGCTTCAAAGAAAACTTTTGTGGTCTAATCACAATTACCTGATGAATAAGCAGTCCCCGCCGGAATGAAGTAGGAATCATTTAATGCTGTGATTCATCGTCTTCTCTTGGAAATGTTGCCTGATATCCCCAGGTTCTTTCAGCTATTGTGTCCTAGAACTATCGGTATTAAGAAGCGTCTAACAATTTCGGGCACATCCTTGTGATCTGTTCTTCTCGGGTGCGCATGTTAGATACTTCTTTTGACTGCCTAACATTGTATCATTAAGTCGGCTTTTTACCTGCGGTAGGTTTCCTCTAAGATATTCTGGTTTATGGTGTCTATAATTTTAAATTTATTTATATGTACATCTTTTTCTAGTCTTACGTTTGTATTAATTAGTTGAAAATGCGCCTGACAAAACATTACGCGTCCCATGTAGTTGTGCTATTTTTTTTCTTTCGCTGCTTGGATTCATACTCATGCCAATCTCCTTGTAATTTAGGAAGCCTAATAATTATCGAGAAGATGAGTTGACGCGCAAGCACAAGTGGGCACCCATCCTTAAGTAATCAATACATACTCGTTTGGTGAACATGCAACTGGTTCTTCGGAAGTAAAATACTCGAATTTCAATGCTTCCTTCGCAGACGGTCGTTTCGATGGGTCGAGCGACAACAGAGACTCGACGAGTTCCATTGCTCCCGATGATATCATGCTGTATAATAAGAAATTATATAATAATTAGCCATAAACCCATCATTCTAAATTATTTCCCGTAATCCCACAAACTCGTATCTGGTCAACTTCTCAGAAGTGCATACTCACTCTCCATATACACTTTTAAGTTTAGACTCGTATCTCTCTTTGAATCTTATTAGATTATACCAAGGCAACTGCAAAATTGACGGCCAAGTCTCACGCGTAGGTGTACCCAAAAGTTTATATATCAACTCTAATTGATTAATTTCATCTGTCCCTTGGAAGACCGGCTTTTTAGTAAACAGCTCCAACATGATGCATCTAAATGTTTGTCGTGGTATTAACATCAGTATACGTTTATGTAATAACAATTCGATTATCACCGGATAGTTACCCAGCACTCCATAAATCGACTTCTGGCCCATACTCAGTTGCACCAAGGCACAGCTCTGGTGACCTGTACCATAATGTAATCACCCGATTGGTGTAATCAGCTGCTCTTCGCTTTTGCAATCTGCGAGCAAGTCCAAAATCGGCCAGTTTCAATTCACCCTTATTATTAAGTAGGATATTTGATCCTACAATTAACCTTTATTAGCGAGTGACAGAAACACGAATTAATAACATTACCGAAACTAGCCATTCTTACCTTTTATGTCCCGGTGCAAGATCTCCTTTTCGTGTAAATAAGCAAGTCCTTCAAGGAGTTGCTTCATTAAACACTTCACATGATAAGGTTCGAATTTCAACTGTGGATTTGACAACACTCCAGTTAAATCGTGGTCCATATACTCAAAGACCATATACACGTCACCTAAGGAAAACAGCAATTGAATAAATTGACTATGAATAATATCGATATTACGTTAACGATGCTCACACACACCCTTGAACACCATAATTTCCAACAGGCGCACAATTTGCTGATGGCGAAGAGTCTGAAGCAGTTTAATTTCTCGCAAGGCCGTAATAGGAAACTGTATAATCAGCAAACAAAAATAGCGTTTACACGTTCAGCGATACGAAGCGCTTACCAACAACAAATTGCTGCATCCTATCGACATTAAAAATTTCATTACTTACACCTTCTTTCTCGGTCTCCATTCTTATCCTCTTTAAGGCAACTATTTGGCCTGTCTTTTTATTTCTTGCTTTGTACACTTTCCTATAATATGTTCGGTTAAAGGTCAGCAGACTCACTCGTCAATCAAGTAAGAAAGACTAATGCATACTATACTGGCCGAATAAACAGCAAATAGCATCGACAAAAAAGACTTACCCGTAAGTACCTTCTCCAACTTGTCCCAACTTCTCATATAATTCAACAGGTTTCCCACTTGACGATACTGATACAGGCAGTTGCGAATTTGTCTGAGCGCGCCTAGCAGGAGGCTTTTCAGGGGTCATATTTGGAACTGATCTCGCAGTTGGTGGCGGTGCGCTCATTACTTGATCACTTGTCGTGGATGATCCTGATATAGTTGTATTTGATATTCCTGGTGGATGGAGAATTGGCATTGGCGGCGCAACACCTACCGGATGCGGGTGTTTTGCAGTTGTTCCAGGTGCCATCGGTATTGTTCCAAGAGGTATTGGCGCAGACGTTGACCCAGCTGTTGTCGCATTTCCTGGAACATTTGACGGTTGATTAGGCTTGAGAGCCATCGTCGGTGGAGGAGCCAACGGTGGGACTGGATGACCCTGCGGTGGAACCTGAGGCGGCAACGAATGTGGCCCCTGTCCCAAATTACCCATATGCGAAGATGGGTCTGGTGGCCGAGTATTTTGCGGATGTGACATTAACACTGAATGCATCGGATGTGTAATCTGCGTCACCCCGGGAGGTGGAGGCGCTATCCCAGGAGGAATTTGATATTGCTGTGGTGGTTGTAACATGTGCGGTTGATGCTGTTGTGATGTATACGCTGGCTGTTGCCGGTCAATGTCCCCATATGAATAGTTTATATTGTCTCCAGTGTTTAAATACCCGCCGTATTGAGATGCATACTGATCATACGATGCTTGGCCGTAATAAGCATCAGCATAATGGTGTCCAGGAGGTTGAGGTTGTGGATATCCAACAGTATTTTGTTCCCATGTAGATATCTGGGGAGGTAATTGTCCTTGAAATGGAGCCGGTTCCTGGAAATTTTGGTCAGCGTAAGGGGGGAGTTGAGCATGTTGACCGGGGGCTCCGGGTATACCAGCTGGCCCAGATTGAAGTTGGCCAGGTGGTGCAGATGGGGGAACTAGTGAGCCAGGTTGAACGTGTGATCGGAGTGGCATGTGCGGTGCTGGTGCAAGGTTGTGATGTTGATGAGCGGATTGCAGAGATGCATGTAATGGTTGCTGTGGAGGATGTTGTGGAGGATGTTGTGGAGGATGTTGTGGGGGATGTTGTGGAGGATGTTGTGGAGGATGTTGTGGGGGATGACGATGAGGGTGTGGTGAAGAGTGCTGAGGCTGGTGCTGTGATGGATGTTGGGGCTGGTGTTGGGTTGGGTTTTGTAGGGAGTATTGTGTCAAATGTTGTGGTTGACCTTGTTGGGAGGTCATCTGAGATTGATGAAGTGGAGTCTGATGTTGTGGATGAGGTGGAACGGATGAATTGTGTTGTGGTGGACATTGTGCTGGAATTGGTGAATGTTGTGAAGATGGTATTCCTGGTATTTGCGATGAATGTTGAGATATCATATGCGATGCGTGTTGTTCAATTGGTATCTGTGATGAATTCGGTGCTACTGTTTGCGGTGACTGTAATGATGACATTTGCGTAGGATGTTGAGAAGTGTGTGGCGGTGTGTCGTATGTCGAAGGTTGTGGAGTTGCAGGTAGAACCTGTTGAGGTGATGAAGCACGTGGTGATGTTCTATGAGAAACGTTTTGTTGTGAATTGTGAGATGCAGGAGACGTCTTGTTCGTGGTGGAAGACACAGCATTAGCCGATGATGAAGAGTTTGACCAATTACTCTGAGACGATGTAGACTGTTGGTATTGAGGATAATGATCCTGATTCCAAGTATGTCGTCTATTATGGCGGGGTGACTTACTTCTATTATGATTACGGTAAGAACGTGGAAACCAAGTATCTTGTTGAAACGGTCTCGAAACCCAGCTATCTCTTCTATCTCTATGAGATCCAGAATCACGGTGACGTGGCCTGTCCGAATAATGTCTGTTGGTCCAAGAATCCCTATTCTTCTCGCGGGATCTACGATCGTTGAAATTATTCCTCGATCGCATTCTTGAATTCCCACTATTACCTCCGTTTCCACTGCCGTTCCCTCCACCACCATTCCTCCATTGCCTTAGTCCCCTTGATCGGTTATGATCTTTGTGATAGTTTGATCTCTGCGGTGGTGACTCTTCACGTTTGTGATCACTCCGTGAAGACTGTGGCACCGACGGTGGACCGTATGGATTTTCTGCGGGACGAAAGCTATTCATTAGTTACATGCATTGAGACGGAGGGTTCGCGTTGACATCCCCAAATTACAGTAAAATATGTGGATTCAATATAAACCGTATTGTGGCTGGCCCATCTCTGACGTTGAATTCTTGCGAATCTCTTGTGTATGATTCCCACTGGTTCGTGAGTTGTAGCTATTCATCGAAAATGGAGGGAATTCTAAGAGTGAGAACGGAAAGAACTTTTGAAGTCGAACATTACAGTATTGGTTATGACCCAAAACGTCCTTATTACGTAATATCGTAATGCAGGGGTATGGGTTATGATTATTATGTAACGGTTGATCTAAATTTTCCTGATCATCTAGCCTTACCCGCTTGTTTGATTGGTCGCGTACATCTTATCCTAAACACGTATTCATTTAGTGGGCACTCAAAACGTGTTTACACCACCAAGTATAAGGGAAGACCTTAGCTCAATCCGAATTTTCTTCAAAAGCAAAATTCATTTTTAATACTGGCCTGGTTGCTTGCTCGCATGAAAGTCGGCAGTTAGCGAATTATTCCTTCATTACTTATAAGTACTTTCATATTTTTTTTCCGCAAAACTGGCGACTTCAAAGTCAATCTCCTCACCGACGCAGTCAAAAGTCAACCGTACACCAAAGTCCGCGAGGACGTCGAGTTCTTTATCAACACTTTCGCCGAATAGAGGATCCTCGATACACAAGACATCACCTAGTCGGAAACTAATAGGTAGAACCTCTCCCTCCGGGCAGAGCAAATTAATAGGCGTATTTAAATCTGGTAAATCAGGTAGCAGAGTCTATCACGCTAAGAGAGAAGTTCAGAAGCTTAATGTTATTGGGAAAGATTGGATTGGTCCTGTTGAAGCGACTCCAAAGAAAGCCAAAAATCATGTGAGTTTATATGGTTAGCACCAATTATTATATTATCGAGTCATTAAATTACCCTTTTTTTTCTTTACAAGTTTGATCGATTTATTCCCAACCGTGAAGCAATGGATGAAGAATCCACGAGATTTAATATAAACACTCGTCCATCAAAGTCTCAGGATCTTGATGACGTCGACAGAGCTTACCAGGAGGAGATCGCACGCGCTGCCGGGATTTCACTCGACAAGCGCATCCTTGCGTTCAATGTGGAACCACCAAAACCCGATAAACAGGACTTAAGACTTTTGTATTCCAATTCTTCAGTCACCAAAGTTACCACTTGCATCAAAAGACGCATTATTAGCACACCTGAACGCATTCTTGATGCACCCGGAATGCAAGATGATTACTATTTAAATCTATTAGATTGGAGTGTTAGGAATATGGTAGCTATTGCGTTGGATAAGACAGTTTACGTGTGGGATGCTGAAACTGGTGATGTTAGCTCAATGGCCTCTGTAAGAGATGATGAATATATTTCCGGATTGGTGTGGTCACAAGATGGCGAGTATCTTGCAGTTGGGACTAGTTACGGAGATACTCAAATATGGGATATTGAGAAGGGATCAAAAGTTCGTTCTATGCTTGGACATTCTGCACGTGTAGGGGTACTTTCTTGGAATAAATATATTTTATCATCCGGTTGCAGGGACGGGAGTATTTGGCATCACGACATTAGGATAGCAGAACATAAAGTGGCCGAACTGTTAAACCATACAAGCGAAGTTTGCGGATTAAAATGGCGTAACGATGGTGCCCTCCTGGCCAGTGGTGGCAATGATAATAGAATAAATGTATGGGATGCAAGATCAAATCTACCCAAGTGGACAAAGAACAACCACCGAGCTGCAGTAAAGGTAAGAACATGGTTTATTGATTATGTATCTTCATATGCAACGCTTATCCATAAACAAACCCATCCTACAGGCAGTCGCATGGTGTCCATGGCATGCGAATATCCTTGCCACCGGGGGAGGTTCACATGATCGTAACATTCACTTCTGGAATACTACCCAAGTAGCTCGCATACGCTCCATCGACACTGGTTCCCAAGTAACTTCTATCATTTGGTCTCGTGAATACAAAGAAGTATTATCGACACACGGATTTCCCGACAATCATATTACGATTTGGTCTTATCCTGACCTCAAGAAAATTGTGGACATCAGGGCACATGAAACTCGTGTTTTGCATTCAGCTACCAGTCCGGATGGTCAGATGGTTGCTACGGCAGCCAGTGACGAAAATTTGAAATTTTGGAAGTTGTTTGAAAGTAAAAAGAAGGACAAGTATAAAAATAATGATAAGGAGAATGGAGTACTTGGTAATTCAACT
>CAJVPJ010000936.1:0-14434 GCA_910592205.1 Paraglomus occultum | reverse complement strand
TAGCCAGTTGTTGACACCACCCCAAAAGCTGACTATAGGAAGTCCTTCTAGAGTTGACAGTACTGTTTGAAACATTGCACAGATGTCAATGAAGACTACTTTGAGAAAATTAAATTGTTTTTTGAATAATTGTATTTAAAATTATCGAAATAAAGAATCGGTGACAAAACTTTTCAGCCCCCCCCCCCCCCATGTAGAACATTGAAATTCCAATCATCGATAATTACGCAATCCAATTCTGATGCTGAAAAGAATTATTGCATGGTTAAGAATAATAGTAATAGAGAAACAAATATTTGCTTTATGATTCTAATTTTCGTTTTTTCTTGATTTATCATAAGTTGGTAATAATATTCGTTTAGTGTTTTGTATTTTTGTTTTTTTTTTTTAATAAATTTCATAAGTAATTTTCTAAACATCCTGGAGAGTTTGAGTATTATTGATTTTAAAATAATAAGGCGCAATCTTTTCACCCTGTTTTTTTTTTAAAAAAAATACTCCTAATAGTGCAGCAATTCTTAGTAAATTTGATAAAAACTATTTTTTTTTAAGTAAACCTATATCAAACATGTTATAATAGTTAGGTAATAACTGTGCCAGGTTTAATTAAACTAATTTAAATTTCAGTTATATTTTTCATAGCAAATCTAAGATAGTCTGTAAACTATGTCTGAGTATGAGTCACTGCTGTTCTAGTAAAGCAAACCATTTCCAAATATCACATTGATTTAGTCACGCCAGCCTCTCATTTATGTCACAAAACAGAATGGTTACTCTGTCGCAGTATTAGTATGCCTCATATGATAAACATTAGTACTTATACCTACTATTATTACTAATGTTTTGTACCAGAATAATCTTTGCTGCGTGGCTAGTTTTGTTTTACAATAACTGTGGCTTGTATTGTTTTTGAGCAGACTCCTTGATATTGTAGTTTAAAAGAATACCAAGTTCACTTACTCAACATGTCATTGCTTATATATAGTATACGGAAGTACATATTAATATTAATATTATTATAGGTTCTGCTAATAGCTCAGATTTCCATAATAATAAGGGACTTCCTTAATGGGAAATTTTATGGATACTTTGTTATATAACTATCAGTAATGTCGAAAGGAATGGTCACAGATTTACTCATCGAATATACCACGTATAAAAAATTACATAACTAAATCACTCGCATTACGCTGAATATTTTTATATATTTATATTAAAATTGTTCAATTTACTTTGCTTATTCTCAGTAATACATCAAGTTGAGTGAACAAAGCGTGCATATTACCATAAAAGCTGGATTGTATTATTGTATTATTGTATTAAGTTTATTCTTATCTTATACGATTAATTCAAAAGGGGTACATCATAGAAATGAGTGTGTGAATGTAGCATTTTGATACGAATGTCAAGCAGTTGGTCGGTTGTCGGAGAGTGATTAATTAGATGTAACTTGAAATTTAGTTAAGGATAAGCCTTTTTCCTTCAACAGACGTTATCTACTATTAGAAATTTTCTGTTAGTCTAGTAGGGTTCTTGGTTATATAAAATTAGCCTTAAATTTCCGTCATTCAAATAGAAACTTGCAGCGCACAAATGTTTTCTAACTTTATTGTCACTGTTAGGCAAGCTACAGCAAGGGGTTTATTAAGCTTCTTGTCTGTCATATCGATATTGCCTTTTGCTGCTTCTAGGAAATCATTACCGGATAACGGCAAGTCTGGTTCTTCGGTACCAATGACTAGTTTGGTTGGGTAAAGGAAAGGCACAGTCTTTGCTTTCGATTGCCTTTAATTATTTCCGAGAATTTTTGATAGGCTAATAATTCACTATCATTATTATTGAGGTACCAATTAATCGATATTAGAATAAACATATCGGGAATGAGGAATACTTTACTCTATTTATAATGGTTACACTTTAAATGTGAGTTTTTACTAAATAAATATTCAATTACTATATGACTGATGTCTGGTTGAGCCCGCTACCCAAATATATAAATAAACCTTTCATTGGTGCACCAGCTCTACTGATTAACGATTGACCGAGTTAACAGGAACAATAATACTTTATTCTATGAAATTTACAATCACAACACGTGAATTCTGACATAGGGTATTAATATATGTATCAGTATTCTATAAAGATAAAGTTTTATTCATTTAAGGTTACCTTTTCGTTAAACTCTACGACTATATTATGCCAGTGCGGTCAAGTTTGTCAATTTTGCAAATAGCTTTCACATGCTTCTCAAGTTTTGATTTAATTTTACTGTCTTTTTCTTGTAAACTGGTAATAAAATTTGTGCATTTCCATAAATACATGATACTTTGACACTCTTAGTCTCATACAAAGTTTTCGATACGTTTCACTCGTGCCTTCTGAGAACTTACTGATATGAGAAATTTTTACTTGAATCTTTGCAATTTTCTCAGTTCATTATACGGGTACTGTAACAATGTCATAAACTTTACATCATCGATACTACTTTCTGGGAACTTTTCATTCCCACCATTGACTGCAGCTCTGCCAATGCGATGCCTGTTCCCCTATGTGAAATGCACAGCTTATTTCCCTATTACTATTACTGTGGGCGATTTGCAATAAACATGTAAATAAAGCATCTGTTGGTTCTCACGTCCGATTTTTCCAACCCGTTTTAATTCTGAGAAGTTTTCTCGACAAACAGAGAAAAAAGAAGCCCACGAAAAAATTTCATCCTTAAAAATACATGCATCGTTCCCATTTCCAACTAGACAGTTTACCCATTGGATGCAAGGTCGCACGCCATACACTTCTTTTTTTTCGCAAGCCATGATCGTCATATAATAGAGTATTTTTGGAAAATAAACTATTAAATCTCTTGTGCCCGTGATTGATGAATATCCCAACGCATATAAAAAAATTGAGCATAAACTGTAAACACAGCTGTTGTGTAATCATCCACAATCAGCAGGGGTCACAAGCTTTTGAAGACAATTCATCGTTGCAAGTTGACATGCAAAGCGAAAAAAAAATAAAGTTGCCAATTCGAAATCATTACAAAGCATGTTGTCGGCGATATGTACAATAGATCGTTAATGTGCGATTATGCACACAACAACTGCCCTCGCAATATTACTCGATGCTATTAGTGTTGCGACCGGATAACGTAATAGTCTGCTGATCTGACGACAACGGCAAGATCGTGTAAATGCGAAAAAAACTATGATCTATAGGTGCTCAAATGACGGGCAAACCTTATCTTCTTGTCCGTGCTCAAGTGCTAAGAGTAACGTTTGTGGCTTAAAGTTAATGTTTATGTTATCTGTGTTACCAGACGTTATCAATATCCAGTCCATAGTATATAGCTCTAAAAGCAGGGCAGGCGATCGTGTAAATTTTATTGGTTAGCATCCGCAGATGAAAGGGAATCCAGTTTGGGTGAAGCATGATTAAGATATTATTGTTGTTGTTGTTAAGTAAGACACAAATTTTAGTGGCTTTAGTAATGTGTAAGCTTAATATTAACAGCAGGTGTATGGTTAAAAAAAGGTAATGTAAATGGGAGGGGAGGTGCTCTATTGTTTTTCTGCATTTATCATCAAGGTAGCACAATATAAATAGCGATAACAATAATAATGTAACCTTCCAAACCCGAGCTGCGGAATGTTATCGGCCAGATGCGATAAGAAAACTCCTATCAGATATCAACCAATAAACACATGTGGCTTATCAGGCAACATATTCAATGAAACAGGGAGGGAATCCGGAAAACATGTTGTGAATACCATCAGCACAATAGTGACAGCGACTGTACAAGGGGTTGCTATAATAAGATATGACGTAAGGTGCACGACGCAGTAGATAATAAAGTTTTGAAATCGAGAATGTTATTCGCGTTTGCTTGAATAATATAACAAATGCATTTGTATAATTCCACCAATAACATAACGACGATACGGCACTTTAAGAGGTCTTTTTGCACAGCAAAAGTCTAATTGGGGATCCGAACATAAATGAGAACTTCGACTCGGAAAAGGCAGTGGATTTGTGTTCAGCCAATCATCGCAAATCGTCATTATCATTCACAATTAACAATTAACAATGTTTGAACCTTTTCGTTTTTTCCCCGCCTCCCCTAAAAATATGCCTCAGAAGCAGAACAACTCCTTTTCTCTGCCGATCAATGGATTAATATCCCCCGGCCTGCCAACGAGAACATTGATCCTGTCCCAGAATAGAATCGATAGCAATCAATTATGTCATCATGAGGATTATGGCGTGATCAGGAGTTGTAGGCTCCATATTAATACTGAATTGATTTCCTATTACAATAGGAAGCAAAAAAAGGATGACATATCGGGGTACATGTGCCTTGCACATGGGGGCCGTTCTGCACGTTATTTCCGGGTATAAGGTTTTTATTCTGTTATATAAACAAATCATATCGTAATTTTTGCCTCAATAAACACTGTAAACGACAATGGATTACGGCAACATATTCCAGATATCAGCACAAGTAAACAAAATTCATTAATTATCTGATCCTTTGAAGCGATATTATATCCATGATAGATTCACTAATTAACTCTTTCCCTTCTAAAAGTCAAACGCACAAATCATTTTGAGCTGTTTAACTGGATATGTAGCCGCCAGACGCGGAATTATAACCACCGAAGCGCACAAGGTAGGAAATAAACAACATGATCATACAACCAAAAAACAAAAAACAAAATAGCAAAACCTTCGCGCCCCCCCCCCCCCACCTCTCCTCCTTTTCATTAGTAAATAACATCCATTCACGAATTGTATAGGGATTCTCAAGGGTAATACTGAATTTGCTATTACCTTTTTTCCTCTTTGCCGAGATTGGGAAAAGTATGGATTTGGAGACGTTGTTGAAATTATGGCCTATAACAACGTTCTACTTTATCTTTGCAATAATTGCGAGCATACTTGCCATCATTGGAGGATACGTTTTCCGATGGTCCATACCAAAAACCAAATTCGCAATGACCGGCATAATATTTAACAATGTCACCAGTATGTCTATAGCTCTTTTAGTGAGCATTGGCAAGACCGATGCGATCATGCTCTTGACACACGATAAGACCGAACCACCAGCAGAAATAGTCTCGCGCGGTATATCGTATTTATTAATAGCCAATCTCATGGGTAATTTAGGAAGGTACGTATATAGCCGTTGCGTACATATCATCCTAACCGTGTCGAGTCTTTTCAATTTTTTTTTGCCCTAACGATTGATTTGCCTATTCTTGATCCTCTCGGTTCACTCACCCGTATAAAGATGGAGTTTGGGCACTTGGCTTTTAAGGAAACCCGACAACAGCGATGACGAAGAAATCATCATCATTGAGCACACTCCTCACGACACTCCACCAGACTCGAGCTGTGGCATATCGATCGTTTCCGCATACGACAGCAACTCGCACAAACCCGCCCGACGAGAAACGACTGAATCGACTTCTCTCTTAGATCATCAACACAACCCCGCAAGACGTAATCGATCCCCGGGCCTGCTGTCAAAAGTTTGGAAGTTGATCAGTGATATTTCTAATCCGCCTCTTCTCGCAGCATTACTTGCGCTCATAGTCTGCGTCAATCCAACATTGAAATATCTCATCTTCAGCAAACATTCCTTTATATACAACAGTATCACCACGACGGTATCTACTCTAGGGCATATGACCATTCCCCTAACACTTCTCACTCTCGGAGCTCAACTTTACAATCTGTCGGGCGGCAAAAATGGTGGGATGTTGTCAGTATACGCATATATTATGTCCAGCAGGTTTTTGGTCATGCCTGTGCTTGGTATCTCGTTGGTATTACTCACCCGCGGACTTTACTTTGATGATCCGATGCTGTTGTTTGTATTGATGCTGATGGCGAGTGGGCCAAGTGCGGTCAATTGTATCAACATCTGTCAGTTGACAAACACGTTTGAGGAGGAGATGGCAGAATTGTTGATGTATTCGTACGGCGCTGTTGCTCCCATCATGACCATGACGGTCATGGGACTTTTGTTGATTATAATCAACATATATAGCGAAACAGGTTTATGACAGTGTAAAATAGTAACATACATATATAAACACTAGCATTGCTTTAAACACACACGTCTAGTACATTACATACACAGTTTTCAGCAAATCGCTGCTTTGCCGCAGTTTCCAACTGTATAGTTGACATCTTCAGTAAATAGTATATAAAAATAACTATACTGAACCTGAACAATAGGTTCACTGGTAGTTGGTTAGCGGTAAAACCATTTTGCCTGGTTTCTTTTGATAGTTTTGCTTTCCGAAGTAGATTCATATGGGAAGATGTAGAATTTGATAATCACGAGAAAAAAAAAACGGGGGGTGCCTAATAAATTCCTAGGTAACTCTTACTGTTTACAGTAATTTAATGCCAAGCGCCGTTAATTTGACCTTACATAGTGTGTTATTTTGATAGCACGAGTGATTCGGGCACGAGATTATTCAAAATGAACTAGCTTTCGGCTGTAACGGAATATTTGCCACACATTTAATATAATCATAACTAAAAAGCCACAACAGCCGAAGGGCATGAATAGGCGAATGAGAAATAGTCGTAAAACTTATATCATACATCACTTTTTGCTATGTTAACAGACGCTAGTACTAACATTAATGGTTTTTTTTGCTTTGACCACGAAACCAGACCGGTTTTGGAGATTGCTACCAAACTTTAAATGGAAAGAAGGAACATGCTTGATTTACACTTGAAATTGTACTATTAGCTCTGATAGAATAGTCCGTTTTCATCAATTGAAATTTATTCATATGCCAAGCAAAAGTCGGCTGCAAGTTGAAATATTACGTAGAAAGAAAGATCTTGCTGATACAATTTTACTTATAGTATGGTATCATTGATTAATAAATACGTCTTCGATCGATACCCCCCCCCCCAAATTCATTCAAACCCTTGTGGGGGGGATCATTAAGTAAGGTCGCCATCACTGTGCATCAATTAATCTATAACAAGTTAGATGGAAGAGCTCGCATGTGACAGTGTTTTCGACAGTGATCCTTATCTCAAAGATAAATCATTATCGGATGTCTCTAAACTGGACAACCACACAATATTTATCAACCTGAGATCAACTGTTTCGTGACATGCCAGTTCAAAAAGACTTTTTGTTGCTTTACATATTAACATATGCCATCCTCCTGAATATCCGATTGCAATTGATCTGGTGATTGGATAGATACCATATTAAGTAATCGGTTGCAAAGTGACATACATATGCGCCTTTCTGGCAAACAACATTGGTTATATTTAATCCTCGTCATATGATATTTCTGCACGAGACAACCCATGACTGCAGTGGGTGAAATTATAGAAGCAAAATTTAATTTATTCTAAAGTTTTTGTTAAACTTAAATTATAGATATAGAAATAATCATGTGAACGTGAAATTTTCATGGTGATGCTGGGGGAAATGCACGAGACTTTATTTTAATTACTGTATTTATAAACACTCTGTTACCCTCTATCTATATTAATACTGATCGGCATGGGCCTTTCCGATTAAACGGGCCGGGCCAACCTTGTTAGAATTCATTTACCCGACAATCATACTATAATCTATGAACGCAGGCACCTTATTTCGATACGAAAGAGACCATCATGTATTTATTTATTACCAAGACGATAATGATGCCCAACCATCATGCTCATAATATTTTCTTCAATTCTATAGGAAGTCAATCCTATCATAAGTATTCCATTGGTTTTCGACCATCTGTTATAGCGAATTCGAATCACTATATCCAAAGTCGCGTATTTATTATTATTTTTTTTACAATAAAGTTATACTCTGTGTTAGCAAATGAAGAATTGTTTTCAAATTCGAACAAGGTTATAAACAAGATGGCAGAAATAATGAGGACTCAGTTTAAGAATTTAATAAGCAGTTATTTTTTCCAATAGAATAAATGGCATTTATTGTTAATGGGTCTTGTCACCAAAACTCAATCTTGCAAAGATTATCCATTCACTTTCTACCAGAAAAAGCACATCTTTAGCCATGCGACACTGTGATAATGTCGGTGTGCTTTATCCAAATATAGTCAAAACCGAATCCAAGAGTTTGAGAATCTAAATATCGGATGTGATTGATATGGCAGTTCTGCTTGGTAAGAATTACAAAAGTTACAAAATTTGTTGGATTAAGACAAACGTCCAACGATTATTTTATCCGAGACTGGCATGTCGAGAAAAATAGTCGGAAAGATAACAGTATTACAACCAACAAACTTTGCCCATTATAACAAATTTTGGCCGATGTAAGAAAGAGGTGACCAGAAAGTCGTTAACTGCGTTTTTGGCAACAATATAAAGCACAGTCTCAATTAGTAGCACTTTGATTTCCGATAACATTTGTGGGTAAGTCGGTTTGGATTTTCATAGTATTTACAGCTTATCTATCTTAACAAAATTGAACGCTGCATCCAAGTTTTGTTGTACCAGTTAAAAGCCAGGAGACTGACTTTTTAATGGATCAAAGTCGGGCTAGGTTGTTTCATCCAAGGTATTACGAGTAAGCAATACCTAACACGACTTTTTTTTTTAAATGTTTCCTGCAATATCGTTCGTCAATGGCACCGCCACGTCCAACGTTTTGCATTAGTATTAGTATCAACATATGACAATTTGTATTTTCAAGCTAAGCTTGATTTGATGTCTAACCACGTGCGTGGGGGATAATCAAATTCGGAAACATTTCGCAAGTCTTGTAGCATCTCTAGTCAATACTTAAACACCGAACAGTTAATCGGACGAGTATCACTTTGTTATCGAACAGCAGAGTTAATCTTGTTTGTGTCAAAGTATCTTATCGCAACAAACGAGAATAACACTCGGTAGAGTAAGCCTTTGCGTGCAGAGATTTGTGTGCGCAATGCGTTTTGTTCGGATAAAAAGTTTTTGTGATGACACTCTATAGTTCCGAATAAGCAAGTGTGTAGCAGTGTGCAGCTTTATAAAGTACTAGTGAAACTTTGATGTTTTTTGAAACTGTCGTCTTCCCCTATTGAGATACAACATTAATAATCGAGAAATACTAACAACATTGCTGCTTAATAATTATTTTAATGCGAATCTCGAATGAGTTACGGAACTTTGATGTGTTTCCTAATAAGTGACATCTGCGGTTAAAACACTATTAAATTATTAATGACAACATTGTTTATTGATATAATGGGTATTAATAATCAATGCTTAAAAATTATCGTGGTACAGTGGTTATTCGCCCTACCAACATGTACAGATAGGAGCATTATATTTCAGTTAAAGTATCAAGACTGATGCTTATTGTTTGTTTTGTCTTACAATAACAAATCGATAAATGGGACACTAAAAAACGCGTATGAAGTAAGCTTTCGATTGGTACTAAAATCGTTATCGATTACTTATTACCCTCCCCGCATAAACCTTCTCCCTCTTCGTGTATGGCTTGCTCTGTTTGATGAAGTGACAATATTACTTTATTACACCCAAAATCACTGCATAGAACCAACTATCGTAGAAAAAACTAGACACCGGGATTCTCCGGAAGATCCGACTCTAACCCTGAATATATTATAGTAAACGCGCCACTCAATAAAGTTTATTACGCTTACCGTAATATTATAAATGACATGCTGATTACATACAAATAATGAGAATCCTGCTTTCAACCCGCATGCGTTCGAAAAACATGTATACTCGCCCAAGGCCGTCAAGCATTCAACTTTTGCTATCAGCTATTTTCCTGTTTTCTCTTACGGTCGATGCTCTTCCTGCTGACGACAGTTTATCAGATTCAACAAGCGAGTCGGTCTTTGATTTGATGGGCACTGTTTTAATTGCATCGATCATAACAATTGACGTTGATCACATAAACCGAGGAGAAAAGCTTTTACGAAAAATTTTCTACTCAGCCTGTGTATTTATTACATTTTTAATAATTCCTTGCATGGAAATTTGGTTCTGTGTCAGAGCTTACAAAATTACCAATGATACTTTTTTTATTTCATACCTGACAACAATTCTTTTAATGAGAGTTCTTCGACATATTATTGAATGGTGTCGAATGCAAGACATGTCTGTAAAATACGTTTATCTGCTTCCTCTATTTTTACACATGATATGTAGATTTGGCAAAGATTTAATTTTTGGTTTTATGGCCGTGAACCGAAAGTACGTAAAATCTTCGACTTACTGGTTTGTGTTTGGGCCACTTATCGTAGCATTCTGCATTGGTGTGGGTCTATTTATATTTACTCTAAAAACTTCGGATGAACTAGATGAATGGGAACGGACATTGGAGAGAATGGATGATAAAGTCATTGAGGAAGAGCGCAATATAAAACGTAAAATGTTTATAAAAGTTTTCGGGAGAAAGTTTCGGAGGGCAGTATGGATAGTTGGATTCTGTTCCCAGCTAATGTTTTGTTTGGTCGTTGCACCTTCAGTTCTTTGGATAAAGCTTTACCTTACGTTGGGATTTATAGCGTTTACAATGCTTAACATTTCTATAGCATTACAATGCAAAATGGAGAAATCCGAGATTGAGAGAAAGACTGGAACAAATCAAGAAGAAATTTCGGTGAAGATTTGTCAATAACCGAGCAAAAGTATCGGTACACTCTATTTACTCAAAATTACACATAATTATGGTTTTTTTCTTTATTAAATAAACTGATTGGTAATTTTAACCTTTGGACTTCAAAGACGATGCTGCGAAACCAATTTTGGCTTTTATTGTTAAAAAAAAAGAGCCTGCGACTCAATTACAAATTATTTGTTCAAACCAAAACTGCATTATGAACAAACATTTCGAAAGCTATGAACGAGTTTGAAATTAAGCTCGAAGAATTAAAGCATAATGACTGTCAAAGATACCATTAAATTCAGCTTCTAATTACCGTATTTGTAAATTTCGAGTTTCGATAATTTGTCCAGATTACGTACACAAGAAACCAATAGAATTTACCGTAAAATTTCGTTGTAACAAATAAGCTTTTTATTTATATTCTTATTAAACCAGATTTCACAATAAACAAAACTGCTATTACTATAACTTACGTAATGAATATTTATTATATGAGGTTGTTTCAAAACTAATTTGTCTCCTAGTGATGGTTCACTTTAATTTCGAGACTACTTGAGACTACTTTTATTTTGCTCCAAGTAAGTACATAGCCTTTAAATTAGCAGTAAATATACAAACTATCAACAAATTGTATTGAACAGAAGGAGTTTCTTGATCAATGAAAATAAGTCGCTGATGGTTGTGTTCTGGAATACAGTATATTATAAAGAGTCACTGCTAATGGCGAGCAGTCTTTGTTTTGGAAAAGTGATTCTTAGTCACTATAACACATGATTACGTAGAGGGTCTTGGCAGCGACGATTGACTAATCCGTTTTACGTAGCAAATACGGTACATTAATATGATGCGTCAGAGTAATATCCGTTAAAGATCACTGATTACTCGTGTTGCTGGAACGGACTAAGAATAGACGCCTTAAAGAAGTGAAACAAAAAAGCTTGGCTAAATTACGAAAAGGAAAAAGGAATAAACTATTTCGTGGGGATGATGATTGTTGCTTAAGTAAATAATATTTTGATTTGTTCCGAGCCTTAGAGTTTAGATGATCATTGCCATATATGTGTGTTCAATGGGCACGAATCATTTATTCCTCGCTCCACAAACTTCTTGAAGGAGTGAATGTTGATGTAGTAATACCCTGTAGTGTTTTTCTGTTATGAAACAAGTTGAAGAGTCGTTATTCTAAAATTAGATCAATGCAGTGGTTGCTAATGGCATCGTTAAACCGTTTTATATTACCCAACAAATAAAAATGAAGTCATGGCAATAGTAACTAGCGTATGACAGTTTAATATTCAAGGATTTTCAAACTTGACGTTTTTTCAGAACCACGCAATTGTTACAATATTGGTCATTGTATACGCCAGCATCAAGTATTTAACACACTCAAAACTTTTCCGTATGTCCGATCCTTTTATTCAGAGACAAAAACATTCATTCCATCGAATTCGTCATGTTTGACGAACTGATGCATGGTCCGAGTTGTGCACAAAACAATCAAAACTTGATAAATATTTATCCCATTCATTGAACTATTGATATACCATAAAAACGCTTTCCGCCATTTTGCCACATGTTTTGGAAAATGGAATGTCAAAGACCCCGGCGTTAGAGGCACAAAAAGTTACGTTTCAATTATGGTCTAAAGTGGTATCTCGCTAACCACTGCACCCAACACTATAAAACGGAAAAGCCAATGTAATGCCTTTTGATTGACCAAAATTTATGTAAATTAAGTATTTTAAAACCTAAATACATCAATTCAAGATATGAAAAGCGGAATGTGCTCTCTAAATCTATTAAAACTATTATCCATTATGCTTCAACTAACGCCTGTACTATGTGAAGATGGCAGTAATAGCGACCATTCTGAAAACTGCGACGAATCTAATACTAGATGGGTATTTTGGTATTACAATCATGGAAAGCGGTCGTGTGGTTATTTTTGCATTATCATCTTTATCATACTTGGCCTCATTAACTTTATGATAATTGGGTGTCTTTTCTACCGGCGAATTCGTTCGTGCAAACAAGGGGAGCGAAAAACACCTCAATCAAACTTTGCGAACGCCATTCTAACCGACGATTATAGCGTCTCGATGTCGACAAATCCATATCCACAACAAACTGATCATGAATCTGGCAACGTTACTCCACCATATGAAAATGAGCCTTCTGCGCCCGAACCCACTATTAGGAAAAGACAAAAACACAAAGCATCGGCAAACACATATGAAGCGGGAGAAAAGTTTGCACGAGATTATCCTCCTCAGGAGAAATTGCCATCAGATACTGACATAAGTTACATAATCAGTAATGGTGGTGTAGCAGCATGTCGTTTTGATCTTGACCCGCAATTCGCCACGCGTCAACAAACTACTATCTCGGATGACGGACGAATAATACAATTTCATGGAAAAGAAGATAGCGTCGTACAAGCAGTACAGACAAATTATCCGCTGTTTGTCCCGTCACTTACGGGAGATGCAATAAATACGACCAGAGATGAGAGTAATGAAAGCAACGAAAATAATGAAAGCAATAACGTGAATCGCGAGCAAGATAAGACGAATGTGGAGGACGATGTAATTATACAAATACCCATGTCTACGTCGATGTTAGCATCCGAAACTATAATGGTATTGTACTAGTCTTTTCGTGTTGGAAGAAACAATAGAACTTTTTCCTAATAATACTAATATACTTGTTACGTTATAATACGACAAAGCCCGAGAAGTCATCGAAATTATCATCGAACGCTTTATCGAAAATCGATCAAAAACACTCTTTGCATGCTGATTACAATCCAGAAAATGCTTTGTATTACTATGAGATAACTGTATTATCTAACACAGACCCAAAGAATACGACAATAGCAATAGGACTTGCCACAAAACCCTACCCACCGTTCAGGTACGCTTATCAAGACGTCTCTTCGTCAACTAATGCTCAACTGTCTTATCTGCTGACATATAGATATTCTTAATTCCTCATACCAGATTACCCGGTTGGAACCTTTACTCGGTAGGCTATCACTCTGATGGATGCAAATTCAACGATGCGTTTAAAGGCTATTCTTACGGGCCCGAGTGGGGTAAAGTTGGAGATATTGTCGGATGTGGATATTTTGCTGCTACTGGACGTGTATTCTTTACTAAAAATGGACAGACTCTTGGCACTGCGTTTGCCAGTATTCGACATCTGTGGTATCCTACTATCGGCGCGGACGGTCCATGTAAATTTCGGTGACGGAGACAGATATATTGAAACGAGATCTACCGAAACCGCTAAGAAAATAGGCCCGTTTACGAATAGACAACTTGTTAAAGTTGGTAAATATGTGTCGGTGTTAATTGATACTCCTGAACTTTAATTAAATTTACAAGGAATATGAAATGACACGTGCGAGGGAAGTATTAATAATTATTGCAAATCCGCATAGTAAAATTAGCGTCGTCATGAAAACTTAAGCCGTGGAAGAATATGAAATTTCTTCAGCAAAAACTTATGAAGTAATTTTTACGTTTGAAAGAATTTATACAATCCGGAATAATATTAATACTTGATTTGCTTTTGGTATTACATTTTTCTCCGACGCATATAAAATTGCTCAAGTAAACCATGCAAACATTTTGATATCATTTCACGCAACAAAGTCTTATATTGCAAGTATGAAAATTTAATCAGCGCAGGTCATACACAAATTTCCTATAACATTAGCACCCTTATACTTTAGCCGGACAGTCGGGTGCACAACTTCTGCAACTTTTGTCTGACAATATCCTTTTTCTGTAAAGACTAAACTCTGTT
>CAJVPJ010000935.1:0-14446 GCA_910592205.1 Paraglomus occultum | reverse complement strand
CGTCCAAAATATTGCTCACGCTGATGAGCTTCCGCCTTTAGCTGTTTGAAGAAGACCTCAATTTGATTCTTTCTTTTAACTAATTCTCCTTTTTGCTGAGATATACGCGTTGGAGACTTGAAAGTATCTGCAAAAATCTGAACAGTATCTCTTAACGGATGCGCTTCGTCATTAAAAGCTTGTTCGAGTTCCGCAATTTTTTGTTTATGGTTTTCGATGTTCATAGAATGTCTGGTTATTTGTCTTTCCATTTCCATTATCTGATTTTCGTAACTCTGCTTCTCATTACGTATACGCTCCACGTCTGCTCTGAGTTCTTCACGACGTAATTCACGCTTATCAATCTCCTCATTGTAACGAATGAATTCCATATTAAGCTCCTCATCGGATGCTAACAATAGAAGCTTTTATAAACTGCCGCATGGTCCCTGTGTGTATCAGAAAAACGACAGACAGTTACCTTGTAACACATTTATATGCTCTCTGAGGCTGCTAACAGACTTTTCAAGCATAGTCTTGTCGTGTTCTTTTTCTTTAAGAGTATCTCGGATATTCTCCAGAGTAGCGATTTGTGTCTCGACTTGCTCGATACGTTGATCAAGATCAGCGGAAACTTGCTCACACCTGGATTCCTCCGCTTGATACTCTTGTAACCTTTGTTTAGTCTAATAATAAGAAATACAGACATGTGAAATATGATACGTAATATGCCAATTTCGCTCATGCGTTAATCCATCTTACTTGTTCGGCCATATCGTTCTCAGTCCTTAGATACTGTAATTGTGTGTGAGTCACTTTTTGCCTTTCGAGTAGTTTTTTCTCTGGAACGTTAAAAGTATCTAGCGTTGCTTTCCACCTGTAATCCAAAGGAGTTAAAATTATTGAAGAACAAAGATCATTTGCTGTGATATTAAACTCACCCGTCCAAACCGAAAATTTCATCAAATCTCTTTTTCAGAGTTGCCGGATCCGCCAGGGGCCTTTCCACGTTAAGCATATAGCAATCATTTTCATCGATTGTGAATAAGAGAACACAAATCTACATATAAAGTCTTACCAATTCGAATCTTCCTGTATACAAAAAATAACGCTCTCGAGAATTGTTTTTGGAACTCCAAGAAGCATTCGCACTTTAAGATCCAGATCACTACATTTCATTGTCACGCTTCTTTGCTATTAAGATGACATCGTAGTAAGTAATAAAGACACTAACAAGATACAAAGACCGAATATAATTTACTATCAGTTTACCACGTTCTCTGCATTGTGAATGGCAAACACACCATCAACCGATTTCTGTGATATAGTAGAAGTTCCTTTACCCTTCCCAGTAGCGGTGCCACTCAAGGATCGACAACATAAATATTTGTTATCTTTTTCGTCTTTGAACAGCAGACGGACTTGCGCCTTAACTTCAGATCGTTGTAATAACTGATTTTCCGCGTTGGATAACCCCAGGGGGGAGAACTTGTTAAAAAAAGAATACTTTTGAATACTAAATGCTTGATTATCTTCTCACGTGACATACTCTTGGATCATGGACGAAAGTACCACCCGGAAGTTTTCCAGTAGTTACATATCGCAAACATTCGACGATAGTCTATGTACAAATATTACATCAGCTGTGATTAGAAATATCGTTTGAAATGTTTTGTCTACTTGCTGACAAAGGGTCTTACAGTCTTTCCGGCACCATTATGACCAACAATAACAGTCAATGGCGGGTTGAGCTCGATTAATTCCGGACTATCAGGATGAAATGAGCGTATTCCTTGTATTTGTATACCGCAGAATGTAGTCATGTTTCGTTAATATTAAAGTTTGAGCGCGCAACCTGCGCACATTATTATCTTTTATCACGGGATATCGTGTAACTTACGTATATATACAACTCAAACTCACTTGCACTTTCGTCATCAAGTATCAAATAAATCACGAGTTTTCCTAACATTAATTATAATAGGATAATATGCAATAGTAATAGAGTAAGGTCATATTAATATGATTACAGTATTAGGTTGTGTGTAGTACTTACGACCCCTTTCCACATCAGCTGTAGCTATTAAACATAAGATCCCCAAGAAAGCCGTGCAAATAACAGGGTGATGTGTCAAGACATGTAATATTAATATAGCGTCTCTGCGTGTGGAATTTCCCTAAACTGCAATTCCTTAATTGTTGATTGTGCATGTGGAGATTGCGGAGTAATCAGCGCGTTGTGTCATTGTTTTGAGTTTGTTCTACTCGGTTGTTAATACGAAGGTTTTATTATTTACCCTCTTGAACTTGGCTTCGTTGCACCCGTTCATCCTGTACACTTACACATATATTTACATACCAATAAACTTTCTGTAACTAATTATGTTGCCTCAGATGACGCCCATCTTGTAATCCTCGATTCCAAAGGTTGCTTTTTTTTTCATAGGGGCTAATATGTGTGTGTAGCAGTAGTGTACTTGTTGATTGCGTATTGTTATTGTTGTTCCTGTTGAAAATTCTTTCTTTTCGGCAACGTTCGAGCAAATAAACACAAACATGTTATTTTGTGGGGTGCATATAACAATAACAATGACAATAACAAAATATATTAGTTTGGGAATACAAACTGCGATTGGAACATCGTCTGAATGAAAAGGGTTAAAGTTAATCCCCCAACAGATAATAGCTCGTATTGTTCTTTAGAATCAATTAATTGTCGTTGTAATTACTACTGTAATTAATTAGTAAAGGGTAATATTAATTTGTAACGACTCCCTATCATCATGGGAATATCCCTCATTTCTTGGATCAGATCAATACGAGGTTAGTAAATACTTGAAGGGTTGTTCGCGACTATTAGTATGGCAATAACTCGGCGAAATATAGTGATATAACTATATCGGAAAATGTAGTAATAACCAGGATTTAGCAAATTAGACAAATAAGAAGAACAAGTTGCAAGTTTACTATTACAGTATTAGTGAATCTCCGGATCGAATAGAAACGCTCTCAATCATGCCAAAAGTTCTTTGCTAATTGCCTCTTACGGTCACATTCGCGAGCTATTAATGCTTTGCAAGCACGTCATGTTCTGCCTTTTCCTTTCTATCGCGATATCGTCTCAATCCATCAACGATGCTAATCAATCAATGGGCTACTAAATATGTGACGAGATAAAAAGTTATCGTTATGAAACAAAATTACGCCGTCTTGATCAGTACGTAAGCTAAGAGTTGGACTAAAAGTTGGAGGAGAAAAGCCTGGTTTTTTGATTTGTTATTGGAAAGAATAGATAATTAGTTGTCATCTCAACTAATAATTCACTACACAAATTCATGATTAATCCTCGTTCATCTCCATTCATTTTACTTTTGCATAAATATTCCTTGAAGATTTTTATTTTGAAAACATATGGACCAAATTTTTTTCTTTAAAACGCTTCTAATAATAATCGTAATTCCAATGTAAATATTCTAATAACTCTATATTAAACACATTGCAACGATGAAAAATAGTCCATAGGTTGTGCGCGTCATTTACCCTTAGCTACAACAGCCATTTCACTTTGTTGTTGCTTTAGCGTGGGAACAATTGAACTATGTTCAACAGTGTCTTACTAGAATATCTTTCACATATTAATATTACTATTAATTAATAATTGGTGAATCCCACTATTAACGGCTAATTCTAGCCCTTATTACGCGGGAATTCCAAATCTTTTTCGGAGAATTTATAGAGACTGTTTAACTGGTTATTCAGGTATTGTCTAATATCACGCCATCGCTTGTTGGATGACAAGAGAAATATAATTGGTTAAAAGATACGGAAAAAAAATGGTTGCGTGAAATTTCAAATGTTCACCGAATTTATTGTAGAACATCTCATTGTTCTTCTCATGTAATAACACATCTGCTAAAACATCAGATCTGTTTATTGGTTATGCCATGCAGACTTTTAAATACCTAAGCCTTATAGAGAATCCTCTTGCGATGGAATTCTGGCAATTTTCTGGGCTGGGCTGGGCTGGGCTGGGCTGGGGCTGGGGCTAGTCATGTTTAGTCTTGGAAGACAAAAGACAAAGACAAATCGGGGATTTTTAACTCGGAAATGTAGCGGTCTAAGCATATTTACAGACAAGCCACGGTTAGACCGGAACCATCGTGAGCGTATAATTGCTGTCAATCGAAAAGAGTCCCCGACGTTGAATATCGAAAAAGTGGTTATGGGTTGGTAACCAGCCTTTACCTGTTTTGTTAATAGTAAAAATGTGAAACAACTTTAAGAACAAACCTTTTGATCTTTTGATGTGGTCTGGCCAGTCCTCACATCACAACTTTAATTTTAAGGTTTGCTGGGCATTGGATAAGGCGTATTATAATTTTTCATTCACATAATTTGAGTGTGGGTAACATTTTTTGTTTATGCGGGGTGCATCAATAGGATTCGTGATACACGAAGCACAGTCTAACCCACTTGTCTTAGGTTTGTTTCACTCTCTCATACCAAGTCCTCTCTCATCTATGTGGTGCGAGCAACATTGCCTGAGTAGATGACCTGATTTATGATGGATGTACAATGTTACATCAAAACACAAATGCATTCTAGATTTGTCAGCTGATATTTCTCAGCGCAAATAATTTGTCAACACACCTCAGCTCATTAACAGAATGCTGGATATTGTTCTCACATCGTATGAGGAACACAAAAAGTATAAAATTTTTTTGGGGGGAGGGGATGTGGAGAGAGGGGAAAGGGGAGGGCGAGAGAGAAGGAGGGCGAGGGGGAGGTGTTATGCGAAACTGCAGAACGATAATTAATTACACACAAGAAACTCGATGATTTGTCTGCTTGACATGTGAGAAAAAGAACATGCCAGCTGACCATTATTGACTGAGCAAATGTTTCAATAAATAATTGGCGAATGAATGCACCCGTCACAAGATGGCGATAATAACTTACAGCCAAATGAGTAATGAGAGATTAATACCAATGCTCTCGCTACTCATATATGGCACACATATACATATACATATACATATACATTTACGCACACATATAACACATATATGGACATATTTACATATAACATATAACATACATATAACAACATTCAACATAACAACGTACACACATAACAACATTCAACATAACAACGTACACACATAACAACATTCAACATAACAACGTACACACATAACAATAACATACAACAACATACGACACACAACAACATACGAATACAACATACACACACATACGACATATACACACATACACATACACATACACACACCCCCTCCAAAATCTACAATAATGCCTATTGTTACCATGTGAAACAGCCTTCCCTGAACACATGCATTTGCTTTAATATGCTACGCTTACGCGAGCAATAAAAAGTATTTTGAAAGAAAGAAATACTTTCTTCAGAACTGTGTGTGACGTGATGTCAGACAAAAAGGATAGAGTTATATTTATTGATAACACCATGGTAAAGCGAATGATAGCGATGCTTGAGATATATTACATCTAGAGCTATTGTTAACAAGGCTGAATTTGTTCAAGTGTTGTGCGCATTGCAAATAAATGGACATGTATCACAGTTGGCTTTTTCTGCATTCTGTATCAGAGAAAGAAGGATGCAAGGAGAAGTGAATATTTGTTTCTATATTAATTACATACTCCCCCAGTTTCCATTTATTGATACTTAATTTATTATTTTAGTACATCCGTAAGCACATTATTAAACCAGTCAATACATTTGTATTATTGGTTCTGTCCGATTCATTCTCCACTTTCTAATCACAAGTGATACTATTACTATTATTCAAGCTTCCAAATATGGTAATTCGGAAAAGGAGAAAAAGGTATACACGCCACTTTTTTTTTTTTACATTGTGCGAAATACACGTGAGATAGCGATAATAGACAAAGAGTCGAAATGAATATAACCTTAGTAGAATAATATTATTCCCGTGAATGTCTTCTAAATATGTTAAACACGTTATTATCATCATTTCTATTTTCCAACCCAATCCATTACAAACCCGTCCCTAAAAAAACCTTAAATTTTTTTTCATTCTCATCGATTATATAATTTTTATTTCGTTATTTTGCCTCTTTTGCGTGATTAATCGAGTCAAGACGAAGTAGATTACTACTAAATACTGGTTTAGTCTATTAATCTATTTTCCTACGAGTTAATAAAGGCGAACTAGTCTACTTGGAAACATAGAGATTTGCATAGAGAACGTACATAATTATTATAAATACATAAGAATATAACCATATTTACATAGATTATTAGTTGTGGGATTTGATCATCGACTGTTTAAAAGAAAATTATTATGATAAAAGTCTATATTTACAAAGTCCGATTGGGAGTTGAAATGTCTATTTGAATAACCTACAGGAGATTGGTCAATTGACCCTTCTGTATTTGCAGTGAAAATAGTCCTTTTTGGTGTGTGGAATGAGAAGTAAATATACCATCGCTAACTCTTCCCCTCTCTCATTGTCGCTCAGCGCTGTCGGATTCTCTTTCTTTGTCTCTCTCACTCACTCTCATTCTCTCTCTCATTTCTTCTTCTGTTGATTATATTTATATCCCTCTTTTCGCCTTCCCCCAGTCAACTGGACATTGAAATACAAACTCTTTCCAATTCCTTTCGCACTGTAATTTGATTAGCAGGTTTGCCAACCCATCCATTCATTCCTGCTTCAAAGTATTTACTATCGCACGGATTTGTTGTATAGGCGATGATGGGTATGGTCCGATTAGCTTCTAGCACCACGCTTCCTTTCGAGTGTATTGCCATCGTTGTTTCTATCCCACTCAATTCGGGCATATCGATATCCATGAATATTACGTCGAATACTTCTTGTGATAATTTCACTAACGCTTCCTTCCCGCTGACCGCGCACGTAGTCGAATAACCGAATTCTTTTGATAGGATTTTGCAAAGTACTTTTGCAGTTATTCCATTGTCATCGACAATAAGTGATTTGATACGTGGAGTTTGACGGTCTGTTGGCGAAGACGGCGGTGATGTTGCGGGAAGTGGAATGGTTGTGCAAGTTATTGCTGGCATGTGAGAAGTCGTCGGTGAAGTCGGTGTGGGCGTGTGTGGAGATATGGTTAACGATTTCCGTCAGTCGATATCGTGAAAGATGTAGGTTTGAATGCGTGGCACTTTTCGTGTATTTATGTATATATTCAAAATATATAATAAAAATGCTATTGTATATCGAAAGTGTTAATGTTCTTTCTTTGCGTCGTTTGTATCTGTTGTTTGACTTTTGTTGTTAATGGTAGCGAAGTGTGATGTGGTGTTGTTCTATGGTGTTTTCGTTTTTCTTCCGTTGAAGAGAGATTTTGTGGGTTTTTTTTTTTTTGCAAGTGTGGGGGAACTCTTGTTTATATATAGGCCAGGAAATGGGAATCAATTTTATCCGTAGTAATATAATTTATATAGATGCCGTACATATTATATATTATAATTGTTATATATTATAATGTACAATATAAATGTATAGCTCTACAGCAGAACACAACACAACAAACACTTTTGGGGAGGGACCAGTGAGGAAAAACCAACTGTGAATATAATAAAAATGGGGGCGTGTGTTGCGAGATCACAAATGACAATAGTAACTATAACCAAGTATGTAAATTTACAATAGAAACAATTACAACAATTACGGCCACCCCTCTCTTTATCATATGCCCATTCTAGTATATCGTACCACTCATTACTCTTTCCTATTTCCATTATATAGTGCTTCAACCATTGGTTGTCTGGTTCACCAAAGAAATTTCTAAACTATCTCAAACGAACGTTATTCCAATGTTGTACTGACTGCGCCAGTAGTTATAAAGGAATGTTATTGCCCGTCTGTTATTGATTGGGGTAAAAAATTTTTTCATTTTTCTACGGAGGCTTTCCTACGAAGGAGGACGCAGCCGAGCTGACCACCAAACGTTGAATTATCTGTTGCTTCGCTAATTGGGTTTACGCTATTCCCGATAATTTCCTTTTAAAAAATCTTTCGTTTTCGGTTCCATCACTTCCCGCATGAATTTTCCGCATCCGCAGCAAAAAAAAATTTTTTTTTTCTTCCAAGGACCATTATTATCCCAATTAGCTGTCAAACAAACAATTTGTTTCATTTTTTTTATTATTTTCCCATATGCATTAGACTGACTTCTGATTTCTGGTATCAGCAGGACATAAATAGTAGGCATGTGATTGTTTGGTTAGCGTTGGGTGGCCCTAATAAAACAGTATAATGCACTAATCGTCTGATTTAGTACCAATAAAATGGGTTTCATATCAAAGATGTACTGCTCAAATGACCATCATCACCCCAATCGTATCCCACTGACATGTGCGAGTGTGTGAGCGGAAAATGAGAGTCGAAGAGCAGACTAGATGCAAATGAATGAGAGTAATAATATCTCACATCAATCAAAACATTTGCCAACAAAAGGCCCATATCAAACTTTTTATTATTATTCATCCGGGAAAGTGAAATCACCTGACTAAAACCCATTAACCCATAAAGCAATAAACCATATCGATATTCTCTGTTTGTCCACTTGACTACTCCTAAAAAGGTTAACGAATTATGAAGGGCAACTTTAGCCTTAACAAATTAATCCCAGTTTATGGATTTTAATAGAATAGTATACCATGTTTAACATAAAATATCTCCTCCCCTTCTTTTCCGTTCATTCAATCTTTGAATAACAATTGTTTCGTGTTGCTTTGTCATGTTATATCATCAAGCACCATACATCTTGCAACATGGGAAAACCCTGGCTATACACAATCGTATCACTAACTATTATTATCTTTCACGATCTGGGTACTTACACACGAGCATTCTCCCATGCACATATACACAGCGAGTGGGAGGTGGAGGGGTAAACAACAAATGACAAATATGTGGGTAGTTTTCTGCCGATGTATGAATCTTATTAGTATATGATTGTCCATTTACGTCTTTATTGTATCTAGCTAGCCTTTTCATGATAGTTGCCCTCGTCCACAATCCTCAACTCGGGCTTTCAGAGCCCTCTTGTTTGCCTTTTCCATCTCTGATAATCATTATCTCGGACTGCGGCATACATAGTAGTCATGGCGGACTGAGGGCAGGGCGGGGCGAATGCTGCTTAGTAAAATAAGTGTCATTCTCTGTGGATTTTCGATAGTTCTCATGGAACCTGAGATATAATATATTTCACACTTATTTTGCTATATTTCCAGACAATTTTATGCGGATAACCCCGTATGCAGATGCAAACATTGATGTCCCATGTAAGGGTTTTTGGAGAAGTATGCAAATCTCTCTCGATGAGTCAAGATTTCCCATTCTCGGCTTATAGATCCCATAGCACTTGTGGCTGGTAATAAAGTTTGAATAGAAACGTTCCTCATTTATCATTGGTTTGAGACAGTCACACAGCATACAAACAACATGCCATTAGGGCAATATGACTAGTTTGCGGTCATCTTCAAACTCAAGATTTGTCGTGCAAGATGATGGGCCTGACAAATAGTTCTGGCCAAGGTCGACGTAGGCTTAGGACCAAAGCTTGCCATAATCTCTTTTATGTGCGAGCATGTGATATATAGGACTGTAACATAATCCCATCTACGAATCGGGAACGTCCCTTTGTTTGTGTAAGAGGAGCATTGACGCTGTTTGTTACTAAGTTGAGTGTGAAAAAACAATAAAGCACAAGACGTTCACATAATAGGCAAATTTGTCTTTGTTAAAGACAATGAACTAGTTGCATGAGTTTTGTCATCATTCTTTTTATTTTTGATAGGAAGGCAACTGTATATCCTTGTCGTAGTATACAAATTAAATTGATAGAAACGTAACGTAACGACAATGATAAAGTCTATTACCGTTTTTACAACAAATTGTTTATAATGGTAATGGCGTTAAACCATTATCCGGAACATGATACTAATACGGTCGTTATATCTCCCCCCCCCCCCCCCCCTTGTATCCCAACCTCGGTTATGTCCCTATTCTACTTCCATGCACACAAATAAAAATCATGCCATTTCTGTATGAATGGATATGAATACGTCTGATCATTTGGTCAAACGTTAATAAAATCAGACCATACTAATACGTAAAATCAGGCCATACATAAAGTCAGGCCATAAAATACATAATAAATCAGGCCATTACATTGTTTGGCCGGAAAGTATCATTCGATGTTTCAAGATTATTGAAACTCTTACTTATATCCCCACTTTAAACTGAGGTTTTGAGGGTCTTTATTCGCCCACTTTAAACTGAGGTAGGACTGTAATAATATTAATTCCTCACAAACGCACATCTCGGAGAAAAAACTCTAAATTTGACTTATCCTTTGTTTTAATATACTACTTTTGGTAAGTTCAATGATTTCACGTATCTTGATTTCTAAATTCGTAAAGATGTCAATTATAGCATTTTGGACATAAATTCATTGGCCATATCTAAAGAAAGTTAATTAAATATCAGACTGTGATGACAATCGCCGAAAACGAGATCAAGAAAGGGAATTTGACTACTTGCATTGCCAAGGGAATCAAACCTAATTTGGATAATCTAAACCGATCGTTGATTATGAAAGAAAATGATAGACAAGGCCTAATGATAAGTTTAAATAAAGATTGGCATTAGAGTAAGCTAAGAAAGAAGAAAGAAAGAAAGAAAATTAAAATATTAAGGAATTTCTATAAAGATTATCCCAAATTATTAGCAAATAAACTCTAGCTCTAATTTCAAAAAAGGTAATTTGGATCGAGCACGACGAAAAATGACAGAGTTAATGCTCAATAGACGTTTAAATTCAAAAAACACAAAACTATGCGATGAAAGCACTGCTCAAAAGAAAGCCGTACGCAACGATAACGTTATTTGTCGCATTCTCTTTGCCGGCGTAAGCTTACAAACCATCAGATTTCCATACTTGTCTAGTAAACCGGAGCATGTACATTGTTGATATTACACACTGAAAGCCGGAAGTAATTTAGCCGATTGATCGACATTGGGTGAAGTTAGCCGCCGACATATACTCCGAATCCGTTTATACAGATTGCTCATCATTAGTAAGGTTTGGTTATAATATGCACCCGTGCGAAAGTTTAACCTTAACCAATTTACATTGGTTCATCAATGCTAAGATATCTTTTACCGCTTGGCAAAGTGAAGTGGTGAATTGGTATACAAACAGGGGGGTTTTGCCAATGCTGACATCCTCTATCTAAGTTTTAATATGTTATAGGCTGTGGACGTTAGTTTTTCACTTCCCAGATTTAGCACAGTTGATTGTTGATACTACGATATCATATCGTCCTGTTGCTATAATTAGTTGTCCAATGACGATCAAACACACTTAGGTATACCAACGCTTGGCACACACATCTATTTCCAAACTCTAGGCCCCCTCCTTAATGTCCATAAACTGTTCTTGGCGAACGGGAATATGTGATTGAAGATCTACAGTTTCGTATGCAAACCTTGGCAGGAGCAAATAAAGTTAGCTGCCCATTTCATATTGCTTCATTAATAGCTCACGTGTTCAGTCATTGCTTTCATGACATGGTACATCCTGTTATTGATCGGAGGCATTATACCCATCCACGATCTCTGTTTCGGATCGATGATGATCTAATATTGCAATAGTTATCCATTCAAAAGTTTGACATTATTATTAAGTAACGTATACCGACCACCCGCCCCCGGTATCGAAAAGGGTAACTTCAACAGGTCACTCAAATATTTCGCACATGCCCCCCACTTTGATCGGTTAGTGCGCTTCCGGAAATATGAGGTATCGGCCAATAACATATCACTAACGTGGCACGATCCAAGAATGTGCATAATAACAACGGAATTGGTACATTAGCGTCTCTGCGACTTGCTTAATATTAACTACGGAAACCTCCATTGTCATTTCAATATCAAGATTGAAGCTAATTGTATTACATACAAGTTTAGTTTACGACTGAAGTTTATTATATAAAGTTGCTGAGAACGCAGACATTTCATTCAACTTTAACGCAATAGATTGTTTGCGGCGCAGGGCTGTGTTTGTTAAACTTTTTTATGATCGCACCATACCAAATGAGATTAAAATCAGGACCTCGAACAGGTCATGGAAGAGAAGGTAAATACTGCAAGTTTCCGATTAATCGGATACATTGTCCTCTCTAAAAGCAAATGTAGTAGCCTCCGCAGCAATCGTATTCGGCCGCAGCATATCCGCAGTATCGCATTTAAAAGTTGTGTCCAAAATTGGGATAAGCAAATTGAAATTATGAGAGAAGTATGCAATCGGAAAATATATCAAAGCTGTCATACTGAGTGTAATCGTAGGAGCTTTTGCGTAATTTTTTAGCAATCTTGTTAAAAATAAGAATCGCTGAAGACTCCCTGCACAAGCTGGTCCACCGTATTGAACGTCTTGATGTGATTTTACATTTGGGGGTGTCCTTGAGGGTACGTATCTTGCTGGACAGAATACTTTATCTACACATACTCTTTCATATAGCGATATCTGCATGCGATTCTTGTCGGCTGATTGCTTTCAATTTTGGTCCTGTTATCAAACTGTGGTAGACTGCATGCGGAAAATCTGAATTTGCGTTCGAGTCTGGTCACACATTGATTCCATTATGTAATCTTCGACGGTTGTTACTGTCTTCTGGCAGCTGTTGAAAACTCTAGGTTCGAATAATCGATTAGTCACAGGCTTCTGAATGAATAACTTGAATCAGACATCGGCCGACTGTTAGTGGGCGCGTATTTGTATTCATTCTTCGTGAATTTGCCAGGAAGGCGAAATCCGACCGCCGAAACGGATAAGAAGGTTGCTCAGCCATTCTCTATCAGTTGTCTAACTGAATTTTGGGTAATAACCCGATTGGATGGAGTTAATTTATATATGCCTTATCAAAAGCGAATACCTATTACTTGTAATCTACAGTGGTCGTTAGCTTCTCGTACCTGAGGATTTTCGATTGGTCCCAATTAGTTTCGTGTTAGAATCGTCGCTATATCAGCGATTGCTTGGAGTACACAACTGTTTTCAGTACTTGCGTTGTCTTATTTGTCTTATTTGATGGTGTAGCCTGTATACATCTTCTTGGGTATATTTCCCAACACAGAATCAAAATCTAAGTGTTTGCCATTCTGTAGCATTGGGCTTTGTTTAATCCTGCTGTAATCAATCTTTTCATAACCTTAACAATATGATCTATACAATCTACTGTTGTTTTTCTATAGAAGTTTTTAATCAACCCAAAACTGCCATCACACTAGTATGCCCAGGCACCATAAAATTTAATTAAAATAATAACATTATTTTTATTCTGTCCACCCATGTTGTCACAAATGATCTTTAAATGTTCTCACCCTTTATTCAATTTTTTTCATTCCGTCAAATACCATGCTCAGAGTACCATTAAAATCTTTGCTGATAATTTTGCCTTCATCAAGGACATATTTAATTTGTTCACATACTGCTTCATTTTGAATACCAAATAAATGCACTTTACACAGACTGAGATAATAAATTTGCTTATCTGGGGCATGCTGCAACAAAACCAGACAAAGTAAACATTCTATAAAATGAGAGTCTGATTATGATGTGGCTGTAAGGTTGACTAGTATGACTGATAACGTTTGACACTTGAATGACCTAATTGTTTTTGAATATGGTGCCGGAAGTCTATACTCGACAATGACGCGACTTTGTTTCAATTTTTCCTGGAGTAAAATTTTACGTAACTTTTATTTTTTACCAATAAAATCAATTTATTTTATCATATGTAGTGCGCAGCTCTACAAAAAAATTTTTAAACTCTGTGCCATTATGACGATTTTTATTCATTGATGGGGTCTTTGGGTGTCAATGATAGTATTTTTTAATTCTCCTTGAGAGATAAAGCGGTCTTTCTTTCTAGATAATTGATTTGTATGCTTTTGTCTCTCCGTTTTTTGTGGCATTATTTAAATGGATTTAAAATTTTAAATAATGATCAAATAATTATATAAATAGGTATTTAGTATAATAACATAATAAATACTTTGCAACAAAATCCATCAAGGCCTAATTAGTTAAAAAAAATTATCTGCCTGCATGAATAAAACTAACTAGCTCAAATTGACAAAGCTTGCACTAAATATTATTAGGTTTTTGAAACGTATGATAATTTTATTTCGAACTTTAGAACAAGTACGAACTTTAGGTGTTAACTTTTGAGACGTCATACATAACTTCCTGTAATACAAGTCACAGGTCCAGCCGTAAACAATCACGTATATTTCACGTGATTCTAGATATTTAAAGACTCCTGTAAGTAAACAACACGCTTTACGCTTTTACAATATGGCGCCAAACAACATGTTATCAAACGTTCCAGCTCTTCTAAACTCTGTTGGAATAACTTGGCAACTG